>JASANF010007605.1:0-11994 GCA_030248245.1 Trissonchulus sp. WLG1_4
CAACATGACTTTACATTCTTCGTTCCTATTGGTTACGCAAAATGAAACCCTGGAAGGGTAAGAGGATTCAGCAGCCGCCCAACCCCCCCACCCCCGGTGTTGGGTTTGTAGGGCTTTCCATCCCTCGCTCCTATTAGTCAAAATTCCCGGCAATCACCCAACATGACTTTCCAATCTTCGCTCGTTTTGGTTAAGCAACCCAGGGTTTTTCATCCCTCGCCCCTATTTAGTCAAAATTGCAGGCCATCACCCAATATGACTTTCCATTCTTGGCTCCTATTGGTTAGGCCTAAGCCTAAGCCCAAGCCTAAGCCCGTGCCTAGGGCTAGGGAAGAAGAAAGCGCAAGCACAGAATAGCGCCTAAATAGCTCAAAATAGCACGCTCTGGTGCTATAAACAGTGTGGCGATTTTCAAGCCTACAAAAAATAGCCCTTATAGCACTTTAATGCGCTGTCGTTTTGCTATATCTGGAGGTTTTGGAATGGCTCTTTCCCACTATGATTTTTAAACCGTTTAGTCCTACTGTAATTAACCCTTTAATCCGGTAAAGGAATAGACCCTTAGTAAAAACCACAAACATTTTTTTCAACAAATTAGACAATAGCATAAAATAGCGCCAAAATATCGCAAATAGCACCCTCTGGTTATAAGCGCTATTTTTAAGCCTACAAAAAATAGCGCTTATAGCACTTTATTTTAATTCATTAAGGGCCTTATACTTATGGCGTACTCTTTTACGGGATTAAACGGACTGGACTTATTTTCCGAGGTTTTGCAATGGCAATCGGGTTAAACGGACTAAACGAGTTAGAAATAAAGTCAGCGGCTTAATTTTAGTCTTAACCCCAGTTCGAAAACATACCACTAGATTAAACTGATTTAACATGCACGCTTAACAGTAGCGTCATCGCAAGCTCCCGTTTAGTTCGATAAAAAAGCAGCGAGCTAAAAGTTAAGTCCGTTTAATCCGTAGGTTTTGGAATGGCTTTTTCCAGCATGATTTTTAAACAGTTTAGTCCGATTATAATTAACCCTTTAATCCGGTAAAGGAATAGATTCTTAGTAAAAAGCACAAAAATTTTCAATAAATTAGCCAATGGCACAAACTAGCGCCTAAATAGCGCAAATAGCACCCTTGGGTGCTATTAGCGCTATCCAAGGTCGGCATCACTGTTTGAAGGGAAATTAACACAAATACCAATACGTCAGCTTAGCTCAGTTGGTAGAGCTGTATGTTAGGAAACTAGCAATGGGTGGTTCGAATCCCTTCTGGCCATTTTTCTGTAGAAGTTTCATCCATATTAAAAAATAGCACATATAGCACCTTCGATAGCGCTTATAGCGCAAATAGCGCATATAACACTTTCGATACCGCATATAGCGCAAATAGCGCATATAGCACTCCCAAAAAGCGCTGTAGCGCAAATACGCATGTAGCACCTTCGATAGCGCATATGACGCAAATAGCGCATATAGCACCTTCGAATTCGCATATAGCGCAAATAGCGTATATAGCACTCCCAAAAAGGGCTATAGCGCAAATAGCGCATATAGCACCTTCGATAGCGCATATAGCGCAAATAGTGCATATAGCACTCCCAAAAAGCGCTATTTCGATTTCGCTAACACGCGTTCTACCGCGCAGGGTAATGTCAGTAAACAGGTTCCTCCAACATTTTTACCAGACCCGGTTTACAACAACCAGCTACCCCCCAATGCACCTGTACATATACCGGTTACAGTTGCGCTCAAGGTGTAGCCATCACCACAGGTAGAAGCTGCACAGGCGGCACAACCGCCGACAGAACCGTCTGAGCCAGACATCGTTCCGAATCGGCAACCTAATCTCCAACCTACCCAGATCTATTTGATTGGGGATAAGTCAGACCTCGTTTCTCCTTTCAATACTGAATGCCCTGTCACCATTGGAGACAGAACAATGACGAGTGTTATGCAAGCTATGTCTTACATAACATTTGTACAAATGGGAATGGATGGGTGCGCCCTGAGGTTGCATGACAAGTATTACACAGATAATCCTTATGAAGTCACGTCGTTGCTGGCCAGAAAAGCGCTCCATTTTGAACCTGCCCTACCAGATTGGATCGATATTCGAGAAGAGCTCTGGTTACAATTTTGCTGAAAAAGTATCAACAATAGGAGACGTTCAGACTGGTATTGGGAAACACCGGCGACAAACTAATTGCGTATTCTTACAAATGCGATTTGCTAATAGCCATGTCACCTATTCGGTGGCGCGGAAATAATCACTACGGGACGATGCTAATGGCGTTGCGCCAAGACCCCAGTGGAGCCTACATCGAAGAAGGCTCTAGATTTGCAAAAATGGGGTCTGAGAGAAATGCTTAACTAATTAATAATAATTATTAACTAATGCAACTCTCTAAATTACTATCCTTTATAAAACGTCTCATTTCATAAAATAGCGTCCATTTTGTCAAGAGATTTTATCAAATATTAATCCCTTAATTACCTTCGTGTAATAGCCCTTCGTTCTAGCCCTTCATAGTTCAGAGTCCAGAGTGTAAGTTGTCATAAATGGGGGTGGCGGTAATACGCGGTATTAAGTTACGCGAATTTGTTTTAGTTGTTGAAACTTTAACTAACAGTTGATCACATTTAATTTATTAAATTTAATTTAATTCATTAAGATTTAATTATTTATATGTGGCAGAAATTTGAAGTTTACGTTTTTGACGCCCCCTTGGCCACAAAACTAGAAATAGTGATGTACGTGTGGGTGTCTGGGGGGAGGGGAATACTAGAAATATTGATGAACGTGTGGGTGTCCGGGTGGGGGAGAAGATTGTACCCGTACATTTTGCGACATAGGTTTTTTTATTTTTTTCATTATCCTCAAATTCCAAGCGGCAGGGATAAACTTACATAGTGCAAGTACTGAGTTTTGACAACAGAAAAGTACAAAAAAATTGCAAAGTACAAAAAAGAAACTGCGTGTTCACACTACTTTGTTAATATAAATAAATCAGTACTAAAATCAGAATAAATCAACAGCAACTGTAGGTACAGAAGGTCACCTTGTTTATTTAAAAACAATAAAGTTAATTGTTTGCCTCCATTGTTAACACTAATTTTGATCACCTTGCACACAATAAGTATGCCGCCGTTTGGTAAAATGAGACGGCATTTTATAAAATGAGACAACTTCATAATTAAATAAAATATTGGCCGCGGATTAAGATTTATAAAATGAGACGTGTTATAAAATGAGACCCAATCTACCAGATGGCAGCAGCCTCACTCTCGTTATGTAGCAATCGATTTCAATTTCTGAACGAGTTAGGAAAAGCAAATTGAAAAAATTTCTATTGTACTCTGGCCGATATGAAGGGTTTCTTGTGTTTGCTGCAACGTGCTGCTTTAAGGTGGTACTTGCGTTTTCGAGGTTTTTGTGATTTCTATGTAAACTTTGCGCCCACAGAACTCAAGTTACAAATGACGCTTGAGCACGAATTTTTGGCACAATAATGTTAAGGTCAAAATTCCCAGGCATGTCTCGCATTTTTTCAAAACTTTACTTGTGGTCTATTTTACAGGATTTTAATTACTAAAAATTATTATACATAGTTTCAGTTTCAGGTCAATTTCCGCCAATGCTGCTTTCAATGTGTGTGTGGGTACGTGTATACACAAGCTGAAACCGAAACTGTAGTTTCAGTTTCAGCCTCAAGCAGTTTCAGTTTCAGCATCCCCTGCGCACAAATTATTGATTTTCTGTTATACACTAAGCAAGAGTATATAATAGTGTCTTACTCTATGTCTATATTAGAGATCGGCCGGAGCTGGTGGCGAGCTGCGGTCCGACCGGCCGTCCGGGCCGGGCCGGCCGCGTGTTTCCATAGTGCACAACAATAGGGCACTATGAAAAGTGCACAGCGATTAGGCACTGCACTGGAAATATGCACACCGATTGGACCCCAGAAAAGTGCACAGCGTTTAGGCACCATAAAGAAAAGTGCACAGCGGTGAGGCATCATTGCGTAGAATGAGTTCATAGATGTGGATGTAATAGCGTATTAGCTATGTATACAACATATCAAGCAGACAAAACATTTACGTCTTCTGATTTGTTCAGCAATTTAAAAAAAATATGTCGACGCTGCTATTAAAAAGCCTGATTAAAAGCCGTCAAACGACCTCTAGGGTACGAGAGCTCATTACCTTCAAGCGACAATAACTACTTAATTAGCCCGTGGGTCGTGGGTGCCCGCGGGTTGGGTTGGTTTGGGTCGGAAAATTTGAGCCGTGGGTCGACCCGCGGATACCCGCTGCAGGCTGCGAGGGTCGCGAAAACTAAAAAAACTATCATGTCGGACTCCAATTTTACAAAAATTGTAGTGTATAGTATATACGGCGTAATACTTAGTGCCAGTCGTTTGAAGTAGCAATGTAATTAAACAATGTGTAGATGTACACTGTGCAATTTGAAATAATACATGGGCATTAGCTAAAGCAATTAATCATCAAATAAGAACAATTAAGCATCAGGTTCAGGTATGTACTATCAAGGGTGTAGCCAGGAGGGGTCGCGGAGTTCGCGACCCCCCCCCCCTTTTGGTCGAACCTGAAGTAATTGTGGACAAGGGTCCGGTTTTTATAGCCCTGGTTTTTATGGATACGTCTCCAATTCACAAAATTTGGCCAAAAAATCACAAATTCTTTAGTTTTTTTCCTGTGGGCTGCCGCCCCCAGACACCTGCAAGCTCTATGGCTCACTATTCGTTGTCATTAACTTTCATCAAAGCCTACATATGCATGTCTGCAAGAGTGTATTATGCGGCATAATCATACTTGCGTAATATACTGTCTGATAGTTCCCATCTTTTGTTTTTTTTTACATTTTCCTGTCAGAAAAGTTTTTAATACGTCTCCACTCTCCAGTTGACTGAATTTGTCGCTGTGCTCTTTATGGTACCTAAACGTTGTGCACATTTCTGTGGTCCAAACGGTGTGCATATTTCCAGTGCAGTGCCTAATCGCTGTGCACTTTTCATAGTGCCCAATTGTTGTGCACTATGGAAACACGCGGGCCGGCCCCGGGCCGACGCCCAGTCAGACGGCCCGGCCCGTGCCCGGCCAGGCTGCACTGCGGCCCGCGGCCCACCACCGGCCCGGGGCCGCTTGGCAGCGGGCGGACCGCGCCGACCGGGTCGACCGGGCCACGGGATGGAGCTTCAGCCTTGAACCAATCAAATGAAGTTATACATACACAATGGACGTCGCAAAGAAACCCCCATATGTAGTGTCTGTGACCGGCCGCGAAAGCCGCCGGCCGGCCGGCCCGTGATAACTGGCCGGCCGGACGCCCGCAGCAAGTGTTTGTGACCGGCCGGAATTTTCGGCCGGCCGGCCGGCGAATATATTCATGATTGAACGTATACGACTTGGAACTAGATTTTCTGCTTTGAAATTAGGTAGTTGCTTAATTGGTCTTACTTCATTTATACACTTACTGTCATTTTTGACCGGCCTGCCGGCGACCATCAGGCGAATATTAGTAATTTGTGGGGGGGGTCCCCCCCCCACGTTTGAGACCTATGGTCTGATTTGTGGGGGGGTCCCCCCCACAGTTGAGGGCTATGCCTTCAGTCGTGTAGGGGGGTACCCCCCCACAGTTGTGGCCTTTTTCGGGAGATAATGGTCGCAGCATGTCCGCGCTGCTACATAGGCCACAAACGTGGCCAGTGTCACACTCTTCCTATTATGTACTCTTGGTAAAACCACCTTTGTGAAATCCACCCTTAGGATTTTAGCTTAAGGGGTAATTGCGTTTTCAGGTATTTTTGTGGAAGGCTATAGCTCAGCGTTTGCAGCTTTAAATCGCAAGCGGTCTTTTGCATAAAGTAGAACTATTTTTACCTAAAAGTATGGTATGTATTGAAAGTCAACTTTTGGACTTCTTTTTAGGACAAGCGTTTAAAAAAAGGTCCTTTCTATAATTTCAGTTTTTTTACAAAAAGTTTGCGCCACAGCTCTGAATCATACGATTACCTGTAAGAGCTGAAAGTTGGTAAGGTTTTAGACCCATCTAAAATCCCCAGGCGTCTCCTCACTTTTGTAATTACAAGTCAGATTACTGAGAAAATCGCCTAAACACAAAAGCACCGAAAATTGAATAAGACCTATGGTCTGGTTTGTGGGGGGGGTCCCCCCCCTCAGTTGAGGGTATACCTTCGTTTGTGGGGGGGGTCCCCCCCACGGTTGAGGGGGGGGACCCCCCCACAGTTGTGGCCTTTTTCGGGAGATAATGGTCGCAGCATGTCCGCGGCGGCCAAGCTGGGGTGCAGAAGAGTGGCATACTCTTCTTATTATGCACTCTTGGTTTTACTAAACCATGGTTTTACGTACGTTTTCATATGATTTGCACATATTTTCATTACGAAATATAGCCTGATTTGTTACGAATTTCGCAGATTTTCTTAAACCATGGTTTTAGCGCAGTTGAAATTTGAAACCTGCAGCACAGCAGGTCTCTATTTTGCTGAAATTTCAGCTGAGCTAAAACGATGGTTTAAGAAAATCTACGAAATTAGTAACGAATCAGGCTACATTTCGTAATGAAAATATGTGCAAATCATATGAAAACGTACGCAAAACCATGGTTTAGCAAAACCACCTTTGTGAAATCCACCCTAAGGGTGGATTTCACAAAGGTGGTTTTACTAAACCATTGGTTTTACGTACGTTTTGCATGATTAGCACATAATTTCATTACGAAATATCGCCTGATTCGTTACGAATTTCCCCGATTTTCTTAAACCATTGGTTTAGCTCAGCTGAAATATCAACAAAACAGAGACCTGCTGCGCTGCAGGTTTGAAATTTCAACTGAGATAAAGCAATGGTTTAAGAAAATCTACGAAATTCGTAACGAATCAGACGATATTTCGTAATGAAATTATGTGCAAATCATGCAAAACGTACGCAAAACCAATGGTTTAGTAAAACCAGCTTTGTGAAATCCACCCTAAGTGTTTTACCGACTTCCTTCAGGTTCAGAGGTTCAGACGTGGCATAAGTTTTGGTTGCGAAAACATAATTGTTTAAGTTGATGTTTGCTTATCAAACTTTGGATCCCTGACATTTATTATATTTATAAATTACTTTTTAATTCGTTTTAATGCACAAAAACTCTACTTTATTGAAACTTCGGCTTTCAGCCAAAAAGGGCCACTTTTCTCTAGTTCGCCGCTTTGACTAAGACTGCTGAATTTTGCATTTTTTACTCCCTGCCCCCGGTAACACTTACTTACCAAATAACTTGCAATTTCTGTTACTGTTTAATCGCGTTTCTATAATTACTATGCACTTACACCAGAATTGTTGCTAATAAGTAATAAACTACCAGCCGTTACGTTTGTGTTTCCCTTGTGATAGCACCGTCACATATTATGCTTGATTCAGCAATGTGAAAATTTGACTATTTTTTCATCGCAAAAGAACTAACTTCTTTATGATCTCATTATGATGTTTGATGCCAACTCAGGCAGTCAACTTTTTGTGCATCAGATACAGCGGATATTGTAGTTTCTTTCTAGCAGTCAACTATGAGGCCCGGTTCACACAGACTTACTTTTTACTTTTGACTTTATACTTTTTACTTTTGCAAAAGTGTTCACACAGGCTTACTTTTTACTTAAGGAAGATCGCAATCAATTGGCTGGCTTTGGCGCACTTGTCTGTCAAAATGCAAATCAAACCAATAATAATGAAGCTCAATAGGCGGAGCTTTTCTCAGAGCATTTTGATTGGCTAGATTGCAAAAGTAAAAAGTAAAAAGTAGAACGCGTTTCTACTTTTACTTTTGGCCAAAAGTAAAAAGTAAAAAGTAAAAAGTACGTTCTGTATGAACCGAAATTTTTACTTTTGGCTCAAAAGTAAAAAGTAAAAAGTACGTCTGTGTGAACCGGGCCTGACGGCACACGGTTGCTGTGTAATACTTTAGGGTGAGGTACATACATATACATTATGCCTGAGCGAAGGCGCAAAATTTTCACAAACTGTCACCTCAAAAACGGTGCAACCTAGACCCTTAATCGACTGATTGTTTTATTCACCATTAAATTCTCTATAGAATGGTGGTTTTGCGAGCTCTATATGACGCACGTCGCTCGAGCAATGGCCAAACAAGCCCAATCTGCGGCAAAACCTTCAGTAAGTATCAAGAAATACTTTCAAGCTGACCAGTGGATCAGCTAAAACCTGTTGTGCAGCACTTCATTATCTTACTGCAAAATGTATATATATGTAAAATATATATTGCCGTCATGTTTTCAGCAATATGTGTATGCAAAAAATTGAAGACTCATTTATTTATCTTACAATTTGTATATATATATTTGGATACCGCTTTGCATCAACTTGATAGTCTGTGGCCGGTTAGCTCAGTTGGTAGTGCGTACTTTTCGTAATCTGAAGGTTGGTGGTTCTAATCAACTCCGCCAGCTACTTATTTTAAAAAATTTCCGAACACAGTTGACGAGAATCAAGCAGTTCCGTTGTAATTTCAAGGAGATTGCTTTACCTACCGACAAATACACTGTAAATCTAGGTGACGCACGCACATACACAGATGAGCTCGTGTTTAACACGCACACAGACTAAATACTCGCACAGTCTAGTATCAAAATCAAAATCATCCCCCAGAATCAAAATTAACAAGCACGTTTTGCGAGTAAGGTCAAACTAATTTTTACGCGGCGGCCTCAGCCGCCGCGTATATACTATAGTACAAACGCTCAATTTGCATGTATCTCTGGTGTCTGTGTTAATTGGAACTGTACAATCGGGTAGGTCCCAAAAATACACTAGATGTGTGGGTGTGTTTGTGCTGTGTGTGTAGTGATATTGGCATCATCGCTGATGAATAGTGATAGCAACAATAGCCGATAGCCTAAAGAATACGTATATTGTTTCTTTCAAACATTGGAGCGAGCGTCAGTCTGCAATTACAACACATGTGTCGTGTGCAGACTAGTACTTCAGTGTTAAATTACCTATTTTACCAGCGTCGTAAACTTTTAATGAATTAGAAATACTATAGTTAAGAAAATAAAGAAAATGACAAACAGCATTGAGTGAACCACTACAAAATAGAAAGGCTGGCTAAATCATAAAATCAAGTAATTTCGGAAGTCATCACGAATCAAAAAGACATTATTAAACAGTTTGAATCAGAAAAGCCCGGTTCATACTCGTTCTTTTCCTTTTCCCTATCGTTTTGTCCTTAGGCGATTCCAAGAAAACGGCCTGGCCAAATAAGCCAACTTTTCACATGAATAAAGCTTGGGTCACTTGCAAATCGTATGTAAAAAATTCGCCAGAACGCTTGTGTCAATTATTCACAGTAGCTGACCAAAATTTGTCCTTGTCCCTGTCCCTGTGTCCTTAAGGACAAGTATGAACCGGGCTAAAGACTTACTAAAAGAGATTAATGTTGCAAAATCTGTCAGATAAAGTAAAAGTTTGCTTTTGTTCTTGCTGTAAAAAGTAGCTTGTACGAAGCTGAATACTTCCGACCTATTGGGATTGACAATGCACAGCAATTAAATTTTTTTGTCTTATTTTTGAATCGTGTAAGATGCATTTATTGCGTCGCATTTCATGGTCGTAAATGTTTGTTAATGGTCAGATAAAAACGACTGATCGGCTGATGTAGAATAAAATTCTCAAAACCGGAACATTGATAGTACCAAGAGTACATAACAAGAAGAGTATGACACTGTCCCTATTATACCGTGGGAGTTGGGGTTTACGTCCAGTGCGGACCGCAAAATAGCCAATTTTTATGCGGTTTTGAGGAGGGCACCCCCTTATTTCAAGACAGTACTTGGTGAATGTATTAAAAAAGCTTATTATGAAAGAGTTTTGTATAAAGCCATTAGTTTTCATTTCAAAAAACTTTCACATATTCTCAATGCAAGATTTAGCTAGAAAAGCATGATGCAGCTTAACATGTTGAAATATTGACTCTAAAAAACATTGGTGCCGCGTTTTATATTCGAAGAATATCATCGGCTGATAAACGCAAGTTTCAACTAAATCTATCTAAATTTAGTAACTTTACTCGCAAAACGTGCTTGTTGATATCTAGATTTCAGTGGGACATGCTTAGACTACCGAGGATATTCTTCGAATATAAAACGCGGCAGCAATACTTTTAAAGCAACACTTTTCATAATATGACATATGTACGTGTTTTTGTGGCTGTATCGTGCTTTCAAGTTAAGTTTAAAATATTAGTTTAGCCCTTTAGTGCTCATTGGATCATGTGACATACGCATGATGAACTACCAAATCTGGGGCTGTAAAACTTGACTAGCTTATTCTAGTGAGCGGATCTTTCAACTGTTTTTTCTCGAAATGTAGACCTAATTGTATTAGTTTGCAACTTTTAGTCGTTACTACCACACAACAGACTCTATGCTTATTTAAGCAGTGTGCAAATTTGACTTTTTTCATCTAAAAAGTAGTACCTAGGCTATTTTCTTTATAGCCATATTATGAGTTTCGATTGTAACTTCGGCAGTCAACTTTCTGTGCCTCAGATACTCTCGGAAAATGTAGTTTCTAGCATTCAACTATGGCAGACACACGTTGCTGTGTTAATACTCTGCAGTGAGGTGCACTGAGCGATGGCGTAAATTGTTCACAAACTTTAAATTTTCAGTGCTTGTAACTTAAAAACGGTGCATCTTAGACCCCTAATCGACCTCATTCTGCTATGTTCACCGTCCAATTCTCTATCAAATGGTGGTTTAGCGATCTTTCTACGACACAGGTAGCCCGAGCAGTTGCCAAAAACTAGAAGGTGTCAGACGTAGAGAGAAAATACAAACAAATAAAAAACCTAGGGCCTTTTCATAAAAAGATTAAAAATCGAAGATTAACGACATTAAAATTCAGTTGCAGCTATGAAGATTAAAAATATTAAAAACTCATAGTTTGATTGCAGCGTGAATTTTTAATCTTGAATTTTAATGAAAACGTGATTGAACACTTTTAATATTTTTAATATCGCTGATTAATTTTAATATTTTTAATCTTTTTATGAAAAGGACCCTAGAGAGGCCCCCTGACTTTGGGCATTAAAGGGTTAATCAGGCAATGTCGAGTTACAAATATTAAATCAATTTAGCGTTTTTTTTAGTAATACACACTTGCAATCGCTCATTTTTTAGCTAAAATATTTAGTACTTAGTTGTTTATAGTAACTAAGTAACTATTGTAAAAAGCATTTATGAATACCTAAACTCGAGTCCACTCCTAAGTATAAAGTTTTAAACGGCGGGTTTAAGCTCGCATGGTGTGTGCCAAAGCGAAATTAGGCGCTGACGTTGACGTCTGGTCATAGCCAAATAGCAGGCAACCGCATGGTCTGTCTTGCTTCTCCTTGCATCTTGCATCAACTACATGGTTTGTCATTATTTTTTTCAACTTCATGTTAAGTGTTAAGGTTCTAACGTGCTTAATAACAATCTGGGAAGCATTATTGTGCCAGGTTTTGTTACGTTGAAGTTTATGTGTACGAAATTCACCGGCATTAACGCATTTATTAAATAATATGTTAGCTGCGAAGATGTGTTGTCTCTCGGAACTGTGTGCTATTATTACACCTACTAAGATCACCGATTAACACACACCAAGAACAAAGCACGCGCACGCGTACATGTATTTTCGAACCCTACTAAGCTTCTGCAGCTGCATTAATACACAGCAGCAGAAGATACGTGTTTAAGTATACTGCTGTAATATCGTACTAAGTGAGAATATCCCTACACGGACACTTGATTAGCATAATAGGCCGATAGGGTACCTAACTGCTCGCTCGTTCTCTGGTTTTTAGCGTGTCTGAGCCAAAGAATGACCTGCTAAAAGTATGGGAGCTAAGACCTTTTGAACTGAGCCAATAGGCCGCTTGCTGCGCCTATTACTGCGGGAACCACGGTTGT
>JASANF010007606.1:0-68945 GCA_030248245.1 Trissonchulus sp. WLG1_4
TTGTCCACCGATTTCTACATCTTCAACAGCAGTTGCAAATGGCTGGTCAACAACAAAGCCAAAGCCCCTCTTCAGTTTGCTATTTTGCTCTATGGATTTCTTATTTCTTGCGTGGTTTTCATCACTTTGTATCACCAACACTTTTATAGTAATGGTGATGTCCAAAAAACACCTGCAGACACCAACCAATACCATTTTAGTAGCCATGGCTGTAACCGGAGTGCTGGTGGGTCTTTTGTCTTTACCTTGGATGCTATACTACTATACTTTTCGAGGTTACGAGACGGAGGACAAAAATGGGATACACCTGTTTTGGTGTGCTAGTGGTCCGGTTTTCTATACGAGCTTTACCGACTATTTTCCACACCGCTGCTATCTTGGTTTATGGTCTTCTTCTGGCCATACAGCGATATGTCTATGTGTGTATGCCCAACTTAACTCAAAACTACTTTAGTATGTTTCGCACTAAAGTGATTATTGTGGTTGTTTGTGTACTATCGACATTATTGGACCTACCCTTGACGTTATCAATTTATCAGTATACCAGGCCATTGAAGTAAACCCAGTCAATAACGTAACCGTTCGATTTTGCGTCTATCGATATTCGAATTGGGTCTATAATATCGGAATGAATCGATTTCATACTGTTTATTACTGGGTCATTGCTATTTTGGTTCACGCCACCCCTTGTGCGGTTTTGGCCGTTTTTAGTACGCTGCTTATGCTTTATATACAGCGCGCAGATCAGCGTAGAAAAATGTCTCTTATGGGCCGCAAAAGTAACAATCCTCGACCCAGAAGTCGAGATTCTCAATGTATGTCGTACTTTCACGCCACCACAAAAATGCTAATAGTCGTAATAGTGATTTTCCTCTGTCTGGAAATACCGGCAGCCGTCATTAATATATTTCACGTTTACGTAGCTACAGTGCACAAAACGTCCTCGCAACAAATTTATCAAACAATGAACATTGCGTTGCTGTTTCGAAATTGCCTGATTTTGTTGTCATATCCGGTGAATTTTGCCGTCTACTGCGGAATGAGCCAACAGTTTCTGATCACGGTGCGGCAACTTTTTACAAAAGAAACGCTGTTTGTGCAAACCCCGCTTCCGCCGGCTCTAAACAGTCGGGGCGCCAGATATTCTGTGATGCTAGTTCACACGAAAAAAGCAGGGGAACGCCGTCGCGGCAGAGCTCAGTCGACTATTTATTGACCCGTCTCAGGGTCGATTCATACTTACAGCCGTATGTCCGTTCAGCCAGCAAAATTACGAACAAATCAGTGTTTTAACACTTTGCAGGCTGACGCCCAGTTCATACTTGTCCCTATCGTTTTGTCCTTAAGGAAGTTGTAAACAATTTGTCCATTAATTGTCGCAGTTTTTTTGCATGAACAAAGCTGGGGTCAATACTCAATACCAGTGTAATAGTTTTGCGTACTAAAAATTAATCCTGAGTTTTACCTGGCCACCCCTTGTACCTACAGTATGCTTTTCCTAGTCGGCGCCTAAAAGGTGGCCCTAGCTGGATATGTTTTGGCTGGTTTGCTCGTAGCAACCGCCATCTTTTTATTATGTTTTGATTTGCTGCCTAAGTTTTGTTATTGCAATAAAGTTCAGTTTTCGGTTTTTGACTGGGCCTCTATAAGTGGTGCCCCGGGTGAGGATCTGAGTTACGAACCTTCAGATTATGAGACTGATTCCGTTATCAACCATCTGAATGGGGCTGGTGAAGAGACTAGACACAACACCGGGGTGGTCGCACAAGCCGCTCAGGGAACGGGGCTTCGTTATCGAGCGCCGTTTCAACCTTTACCAGCAGCTGGTTCATTACCTCTGCTCGCCACCTCGGCACCTGTATCTGGCTCGTTGCCGGATGCTCAATATCAGCCCTCATACTGTGGCGCTGCGCCAACAGCAGCTGAACCTGTTTCTACAAACCTTCGCCCCTTTTTCAGGACAAAACCTGGGCAACCAACCGCCTGTAGTGATGAACCTGCAGTTTGTCATGTGGAACGGTATGCTCTGCCCCCTTCAACCACTCCCAGCCCCGCTTGGACCCGCTGTCTTGTCGGGACACGTCTGCAGCTCCTGCCCTACCTGCCTGAATAATCCACAGTAGATGATTGAGATTTTGCAGACCCTACACTCTGAAATGCCTTGTGTATTATTTAGCGTAACTAAAAGTGTAATCTAAAAAAAAAAAAAAAAAAAAATTTCAAAAGAAAGCGTGGACACTTTCTTCAGTACCCCACGGGTAGGCCTAATAGTTTTGCGTACTAAAAATTAATCCTGAGTTTTACCTGGCCACCCCTTGTACCTACAGTATGCTTTTCCTAGTCGGCGCCTAAAAGGTGGCCCTAGCTGGATATGTTTTGGCTGGTTTGCTCGGTAGCAACCGCCATCTTTTTATTATGTTTTGATTTGCTGCTGAAGTTTTGTTATTGCAATAAAGTTCAGTTTTCGGTTTCTAGCCTCGGCCCTCACAAGTGGTGCCCCGGGTGAGGATCGAACTCACGACCTTCAGATTATGAGACTGATTCCGTTATCAACCATCCTGACGGGGCTGGTGAAGAGACTAGACACAACACCGGGGTGGTCGCACAAGCCGCTCAGGGAACGGCTCTCCCCATCCGAGCGCCGTTTCAACCTTTACCAGCAGCTGTGTTCATTACCTCTGCTCGCCACCTCGGCACCTGTATCTGGCTCGTTGCCGATGCTCAATATCAGCCCTCATACTGTGGCGCTGCGCCAACAGCAGCTGAACCTGTTTCTACAAACCTTTGCCCCTTTTTCAGGACAAAACCTGGGCAACCAACCGCCTGTAGTGATGAACCTGCAGTTTGTCATGTGGAACGGTATGCTCTGCCCCCTTCAACCACTCCCAGCCCCGCTTGGACCCGCTGTCTTGTCGGGACACGTCTGCAGCTCCTGCCCTACCTGCCTGAATAATCCACTAGTAGACTATTGACATTTTGCCACACAAACTCAACACTCTGTAATGCCTTGTGATTATTTAGCGTAACTAAAAAGTGTAATCTAAAAAAAAAAAAAAAAAAAAAAGAAAGCGTGGACACTTTTTTCACTACCCCGACGGCACGAAACAAGTTTTGCGTACTAAAAATTAATCCTGAGTTTTACCTGGCCACCCCTTGGACCTGACAGTATGCTTTTCCTAGTCGGCGCCTAAAAGGTGGCCCTAGCTGGATATGTTTTGGCTGGTTTGCTCGTAGCAACCGCCATCATTTTATTAATGTTTTGACTCTGCTGTCGAAGTTTTGTTATTGCAATAAAGTTCAGTTTTCGGTTTTTGACTGGGCCTTGATACCAGCTTGTGTGCCAAAAAACTAAAAAAAATTAATGTTTCGAATATGCACAATACTTTGAAATTTGTCCTTGTCCCTGTCCCTATGTCCTTAAGGACAAGACGAATGAATGAACCGGGCTTAATTGGACAAACTGCCAGTAGAATGAATCGACTTTTGACAATGAAAGTTCTTATTTGTTAGCCACAACATAGCGTAGCCTACGCCGCATATTGTAGGGTCAGTTTTTTGTATTTTTGCTAGTCTTGAACATATATGTAGGAGTATATGAAACCTCCCTTAAAATGTAGTCGCTTGTTTGCTGTGCCAATATTACTGCGTATTCATGCATTTTCTTGTAAACTTTGACTTTGTTTCTACCGCATATGTCCACAAGTTTGAAAACTGCCCTTCGCAGCCCATTATAAAATTTTGAATTTTCAGATTTGAAAACAAAACACCTTAATTTCGCCTGAAAACATTGAAAACAACTAAAAAGTTGTGATAACGCTTCAAATGCATGCAAAATTTGCACTTTATGGCTACTTTTTACGCCATCGACCCTCTGTGGGGGGTACCCTGAGTGGGTGTGACTGGTCGTGACGGGCATATTTTACTTTCGTTCGGTTATTTGGCGCTTAAACAAGATAAATTAATAGATTAAAATTAAAAACGTACAAAAAACTGGCAATAGTACCAGAAAATACAACTTTCCACCCCAAAAGGACCTCAAAATGACAAAGTCCGACTGTTAGGCCCGTATTCCAGAATTCGATCGCGAAAGTGTCAGTTTGCGCATTTGTGCTTATAATAAACGTCTTTTTACACTACCATGAGTCTTTTGGAGTAGCTACTAGGTTTTTCGACATCACCAGACCATTTTCAAAAAGTGGGTTTTTTTTCCCCCACATGGGTTTTTTTTACCCCGTCTAATTTCGGTCATGCCCCCCCTCGTACGAAAGAAGGAGGGACCTGCCACTGCGGTCATGAATAGAGAAAGGGTAGTCCTCTGTAAAAGTGTTTTTACATTTGAGCTCGCATCTCTTAGTGCTGAGAAATGAGACTCCAAAATTCACCTCCCTTGGAGCCATGTCGGGTCAAAAATGGGGGGGTCCAATTTTTGACTCATAAAAAATACCAGCGAGACCCCTTTTGGATACCGCTTATATACGTTTGCCTACAGGGACTGTACTATACGCTGGCAAATTTGCAGACCTGTACCACGTACCCAAGTTCCGGAACTGGGGTGGGTTTTTTCCCCCAAAAAATTGGGGTGGGTTTTTTTCCCCCGCCTGCTATACGTTACACTTTATGTTATGTACCTAAAGGTCTCAAAAGTTTGTCACTGCTCTCAATATCATGCCTGTAAGCTGGCGTAAAAAGTTTTACACACAATGAGATGAATATTGTTTGCTCAACTGATTATAATAATGTATATATAATTCTTTAAAACTCAATACGTATATACAGTTTGAGCAAACGAATTCGAAGCAAATTTGACTAATGCACCAAGAATCGGTACAGTTTTAAACCTTAGTTCACATTGTCCACTTCTCAGTGTCAGTAAGGTAGTGCAAAGAACTGGTAGACAGTGCTTTTTTTCGCATATATTATCAGGCCAGATGCACACAAGCTCGAAGCACAGGTACACTGCCCAGTTCCCAGGGCCCGGTTTCATAAAAGATCATCTGCGATTCATTACTAACATTGATGTAAGCTAGAAAATGTGTTATAACTTTGCGTTTACGTAAAGCTTCTGTTGGAAACTTTCACAACATATTGCTAATCTGTTTATGTGTCGTTAACTTTCGTTACTTTAGCTTGATACAGACAAAAGTCTAGTTAAGAAAAAGTCATTCATTAGTCCTAAATATTAGTTAATATTAGTGTCTTAAAAAATTCACTAATATTTGGAACTAATGAACGACTTCGAGTTAGCTATATGTATATTTTTTACTGGATAACGCGAATTTTAAGAAATTTTAACCACATGTTGTGAAACATATTGGCGAGTCGCATTTTTTTCCATTTTTCTTCCGCGGAAAATCTTCCGGGCCACAACCCTGTTGGCGACGTGACAAGAAAACTTCAAACAGGAGGAAGTATTGAGGAAACGCCAAGTTATACCACATCTCCCATGGAGCAACAGGGGCACTAAAGGGCCGCGAATCATTTGGGAAAAAAGGGCCAGAAGTACACCACAGCACCACCAGCACAAACAAAAAAAAACCAGCAGGAGGCCGCCACCACTCATTTTGCTTCATGACCGTGAGTTTTTCCCCGCCCTACCGGCTGGCCAGCCAAGTACTAATTCACCTTTTTCCGAAAAACAACTCAGCTTTGTACATGCAATGCAGGGACGCCACATATTGAAAAAATTTTTTTAAGGGGCTAATTAATTAATTCTATAATTCTGTTCAAACAGGAAATCAACCGGCTAAGCCTATATATATAACCAACAAAATCCAAAAATATAATACTAGTAAGGAAAAATGCCCTTGTCGGGCGGCTCCTTGGGTAGAATAGGTTACTGTCTGTCTAAAGCGGAAAAATACTTAGGCTGAGCTTGTAAAAGCATTGGTACAAGACTTTATTAACGAGAATATGCAATTTGTGTGAGCTCGTCAAAGTAGGTGGACTAGGTATACCTGTTGAGAATAGGAATATGATCTTCGTAGGGCAGACACTGTTTTCCGCACCCTATTCGCGCGACCTTCAGCTAAATTATATCATGTGCTCATGTAACATACAGGCTTTTTTTACACTAACTCAACATTGGCAAATGGCAAAAACGTTAGAGCGGGCACTCATAATAATTTTAGCTGAAATGTCGACTGTTGGCTGAACGGCTGAAATAATTCGGGGGTGTGCAAACAATCGGTCAGGGATTGCTAAGGTTCTCGGCTGACAAGGACGCTGAACCCTACCTCGCACCAATGTATTTTGCACGCCATGGGTCAATTTAGGTCGCAGTTTCTTGTAAGCTCTTGTTTTTAGATTATGGACTCTCAGATTATGGAGGAGTTCCTACTGTAGCTTACACACATCTAACACAATATGCATAATTTAAATATGATCGAATAAAGTAAGTCGAATGAAGTAAGATGCTTACTAAGTACATATACATATATTTCGATCAAACGATCAGTTAAGAATCTGGATAAGGTCTGCAGTTATCTCACAGAACCGTTTTATCAAGCATATATACTTTACAACAATAATAATAATAAGAAAATACAGTTGAAACAAACCAAGAACGGGCTGTAAGTTCGCGCGAATAGGGTGCGGAAAACAGTGTCTGCCCTACGAAGATCATATTCCTATTCTCAACAGGTATACCTAGTCCACCTACTTTGACGAGCTCACACAAATTGCATATTCTCGTTAATAAAGTCTTGTACCAATGCTTTTACAAGCTCAGCCTAAGTATTTTTCCGCTTTAGACAGACAGTAACCTATTCTACCCAAGGAGCCGCCCGACAAGGGCATTTTTCCTTACTAGTCCACTCTCTTTTTCCGCTGTAGTGGAAACGAAGCACAGAGCATAGCTATCACTACATATAGCTATGACGGCTTCACTGCCTGAAGCGGACCAATGTAGTATGTACGTAAGTGTACATGTGTAGTGTGTACATGTATATACAATACCTATGTAAAATTTGACCCCTTGGATTCCCGTTCGGGGGATTGGAATCCAAGAAGGCTCTAGACAAAAACAAACCACGGATTCGTAATCAGGGACATCAAAATTCAAGTTTTGAAAGTTTACCCCTTGGACACGTGTCGGGGAGGGGGTACCCTGAGGGAGGTGGTGGGGTCGCAGGGAAGTCAATGAGCGTCATAGACAAAAATAGACCTCAGAGTCGTGTTCAGGGAGTCAAATTACACCTATGAACATCAAAACCTAATTTTCAAAACTTGACCCCTTGGATCCGTCGTGGGGGGGGGGTACCCTAGGAGGGGGTCGTAGGAGAGTTCACGAGAGTCACAGACAAAAATTAACCTCGGATTCGTGTTCAGGGGGTCAAATTACCCCAATGGACATCAAAATTTCAAATTCGAAAAAATTGACCCATTTTGACCCCCTAGGTGGCACCCTGGGGGCCATGGGTGTCCAGAGTGGGTATAGGCAAAAATAAATCCCAGATTCGTGTTCAGGACACCAAACTACCCCTAGAGACAAATTTTTGAGAATAAACTCGAAAAAAAAATTTTGACCCCAAAAATGCAAAAGGGTCCCGAGTCCCCTTTGGGAACACCCTGGGGGGGCAATCTGTGGGGCAATGGGTATTAATATAATATGTTCGCAAGTTCACAATCCATATTACACGAAAAAACTTGAACTATCATGAAAAACAAACAGCAAACCTAATTATTCTACTGTGAAG
Source organism: Trissonchulus sp. WLG1_4 (assembly GCA_030248245.1). Taxonomy (NCBI): domain Eukaryota; kingdom Metazoa; phylum Nematoda; class Enoplea; order Enoplida; family Ironidae; genus Trissonchulus; species Trissonchulus sp. WLG1_4. Next base: position 7,695 of record JASANF010007606.1, read on the forward strand.
ATACGTACGCGCATACATGACATACAGCCAACAGGGGGGTACAGTCTAGGGGACTATTCAACATCTGAGCAAGAAAGTGATAATACCAGTGAATGCACAGCATATGGGTTTATATTCGTATACAAAACGACAGACCTCCAGCTATAACCATGATAGCTCCACTGCCCGTAGCGAACCTACCCCCGTAATACACGTGGCGGGGGGTATGGGCATGCCCTGGGGCTTATAGGCCGAAATTCAAAAAAAGCCCATGTTAGTTTCTATTCCACTACTGTACCACCTCACATGCAAAAGATCATGACTGGCCGTTTTGCGCAACTTCTTAAAAAGTGTGCTAAACTTTTTCGTACTTAGTCATTTTTTGGACCCCAAAAAAGGGGTTTCCCCCCTCCCAGCACAGCCTCTCACGGAAACACCCGAGCAAAATCATTTTTTCCGTGTCTATTGCAGGCTATACGAAATGTGAAAAACCAAAAAAGGTGTCGCTCGGATGAACTACCGGCGAGAAAAGTTCTGGGAAAAAAAAAAAAAAAGAGCGAAAGTCCGTGAATTTTGGGGGGTCCCCGGGGGTATCTCAGAAAATACTTGACCGATCCGGCTGAAATTTTGCCAGCACTTAGGTATTGCCAAGGGGTGTACACACACAAAATTTCGTGTAAAAAGCTCTTCTATATTTTGAGCTACAAAAAGTTCAAATTCTCAAAATCCGCAATAGTGCTAAATTTTCCTATTCTAGGGTTGGGCGCTATCGCGCCAACCCTGATATGGGGAGGGTGGGGGCCCCCCCCTCCCCCCTAAATGAAGGAGCCGGGAAGGAGGGTCCCCAACATTTGGCAAAATATATATATATATATATATATATATATATATATATATATATATATATATATATATATATATATATATATATATATAAAAAATAGCCCTTTTTGCGAAATTTTTACAAAATTTCTCAAAATTTGACTATTTTTGGTCGACCAGGAGGGGAGAGTCCCCAAAATTTGGCCAGAGAGGCCCCCCCAAAATTTTGACCCCGTTACATGTAGTCATTGGGCATGTTCTCGGGTTCACGATTTGGCGGATGGGGATATTTCCTTTACCAATAAGCCGCTTCCAGTTCTAACCTAATAGTTCTAAAAAAAATTGTAAAACTCCCAATAGCAAGCCTCCATCCAGCGCCATAAATAACTGTCGTCAAAAAATGGATGAGAAAGAAATTAAACTGAGTCCCTTGCGTGAAAGTGAAATTAAAAGGGCATTTGGCAACTGTATAGCTGTCACAAATAAAGCTTAATTTGCGCAAACTTGAGCAAACAATGCGCACCTGCACCTTTTTTTTTAATTTTGCACACAATGTGCAATTTTTTATAAAAGTAACTGAGCTTTTCCGGTTAAATTTCAACGACCCTCCGAAAATCGACCAAAAATATCCCAAATTTTGTAAAATTTTCCTAAAAAAAGTGCCACTTTAACAAAATTTTTCGGAACCCACCCCACGGCCCCCCGATTTTAGGTGCGGGGGCATCCCCCATCATACACGTATGCCCGGCGGGACTGTGATAAGCAGGGGCGGATCCAGGATGAAATTTTGGGGTAGAGGGGGCAGGGGGTCATCGGGTCATGGGGGTCCGGTGCCGGTCATTGAAATCATTGGGTACCGGACACCGGGCCGGGGCCGTCTTAAACAGGACTCGGTTTCTATGGCAACTACAGGACTCACTTTCTAACGGCTTTTTGCAGTTTCTAAGGGGAACGCCTAAAAATATTTGAAATTACCAGCACATGAGAAAAAAAGAGCATTTTTGCTTCAAGAGACTACTGGAATTTTTAGTTGACGGGGGGGGGGGGGGCTGGGAGGCGCCCCCCTCTCATTTGGTCCGGAGCCTCCCATAGCTCGAAATTTAAATTTAAAAAAACTGTACAATCGTTAGTACCATCGTAAGGTGGCGCTCCGAATAACGGACTTTGGGCTGTAAGATTTTTCAGTCACGTTTTCAGAACTTTGCTCTAGGAGCACGGTTGTTCAGCAGTGAATTAGCTTTCGTTTGATATACATAACGTGTGATTTTGTTGAACTTATTTTTATTATATACCTGAACAAACTCTTCAAATCGATTTTCTGAAAAATTGTATACGGCTTTTGCTACTCTTGATAACGGTTTTACACAGCCAATAGGTGACTGCAACTTTTTGAAAAGTCGTTTCTGTACGCAAACCTTTCTAAAAAAATTCTAAATTACGTTGAGCGGTGCAACTGAGGCGGGGGGGGGGAATTCAAAGTGATATTTTTTCACCGTAAAAACACGTTTTTATAGGTTTTCGCATGCGCTGAGTTCATTTTTAGCACTTTACAAGCGAAAAAACGTTGATTTATACATTTTCGAAAAATTTCAATTTTTGTCGAAAATCATTGTTTTTCGACATATATACTGGGGCTAATCATCGAAAATTATGACCAATACAGTCGTAATACGAGCCTGAAGTTTGATCGTCATAAATTAACACATAATAATATACTTAATACAGCTTTGTTTGCAACATATTTAGCTCACTCATACTAAACATCTTAATTTTGCCAACTAAAAAAAGAGGCTAAATATGCATAGTTAAATTGAGCTTACATATCAAAAGTTTTAGTTTCTTTTTGCGTAGACATTAAATTTATTACATTTTTCTAGAAAAATATGCATCTTTGGTTATAACTAGCGATTTCTAATGAAATAGAATGTCATAAATACAATCTGAAAACGTCACTGATGCTCAGCACCAAGCTGGCACTGACAGTCAAAGTTGGGTTTAAAAGTACAGCTTTATTTATGATTCCACAGTAGCAAGGGTCCTTTTATTTGATGCAAGCAACTAAGACTAACCTTTGCTGACCCACTTACTAAGCCTGAGCCTAAGCACTAAGCCTCAGCCTAAGCACTAAGCCTAACCTAAGCCTAAACCTAAGCACTAAGCCTAAGCCTAAGCACAAGCCTAAGCCTAAGCCTGAGGCCTAAATTAAAGAAAAAACCTGCTAAGAAGCATCAGAAATAACTTTACTACACTAAAAAACACTAACTAGCTTTATCTTTTAATAAAATTTGCAGCTATAGCCCGGAATTTCTACGGAACCGTACTTGTGCTGTAACGCTTCGATCAGCCTGGTCCTGGTGGCTTCAGAAAAAGTTCTGTAACTTTTCAAAGCCTGAACCGATTTACAAAAATTTTTCAGCATTTAGTAGCTTACAAGTTGCTCTTTCAATGGTAACAGCAGGTTTTCATTTGATGCAATATTTTTGACTAAATCCAATTTTGCGCAAAAAATTTCATGTAAAGTTTAATTTTTGGACAAAGTTTGATTTCCAGCTAAAGCTTACATCCTACAAACTTCTAACCTAGCCTATTCGAAAAAGCGTTCAATTTTGACCCCCCCTAGGTTTGGGGGATACAGGGGGACTCTAAATCATTAGTCGAAAAAATGCCGTTTTTCCGACTTATTCGACCCCTAAGGGTTTTAACACCAATAATTTCACTTCAGATTTTTATTAAAAGGGGCGACAGCTATTTTGGGGGCTAGAGATCAGATTGGGGGCATGGCTGACGATGGGGGTTTCACATTTTTATTAAAAGATGGGGTAGGAAGCGAATTAGAATCGAAAATAATTTTTCCCCCCCGGTTCAGTCTGACCACGTTGAGCGACATTGACAAAAATATATAAATTAAAATTATATATATATATATATATATATATATATATATATATATATTAAAATTAAAATATATAAATATAAAAACTATTATTCAAGCTAACTTTCCGTTAGCTACTTTTTACGGTGCAGGTTCGGCGGGGGGGGGGGGAAAAATTCAAACGCATATTTTTTCAATGTAAAAACACGTTTTTATAGGTTTTCGGACGCGCTGAGTTCATTTTTAGCACTTTCCAAGCAAAAAAACGTACATTTACTGCTTTTCGAAAAAATTCAAAATTTGTCGAAAATCATCATTTTTTGACATTCAGGGGCTAATATTTTCGAAAATTTTCACCGATACAGTCGTAATATCAGTCTGAAGTTTAATCATCATAACGTAACTTATAATAATATATTTAATTCAGCTTTGTTTCCAAAATATTCTGCTCATTTATACCAAAAAATGTTAATTTTTTAAACTTATTTAATAGGCGAACTATGCATCGTTAAACTGAGCTCACATATCAATTGTTATTGTTTCTTTTTGCATAGACAATAAATTAACTACATTTTCCGACACAAAATAGCATTTTTAGTTAAAAGGAGCAATTTTTAATAATGAAGAATACCATAAAATACGAATTCAAAACGTCACTGCTGCTCAGCATCACGCTGGCGCTGACAGCCAATTTCGGTTCAAAAGCGCAGCTTTGTTTATGATTCCACAGTAGCAAATATCCTTTTATTTGATGCAAGCAACTAAGACTAAGCCTTTCCTAACCCAAATACTAAGCCTGAGCCTAAGCACTAAGCCTCAGCCTAAGCCTAAGCACTAAGCCTCAGCCTAAGCCTAAGCACTAAGCCGAAGCCTAAGCACTAAGCCTCAGCCTAAGCCTAAGGCCTAAATTTAAGAAAAAAACCTACTAAGAAACATCAGGAATAACTTTACCGCACTAAAAAACCCCAACTAGCTTCATATTTTGAAAAACTTTGTGGTTATAGCCCGGAATTCGTACTAAACCTTACGTGCGCTGTAACGCTTCAATCAGCCTGATCCTGGTAGCTTCAGAAAAAGTTTTGTAACTTTTCAAAGCCTGAACCGATTTGCAAAATTTTTTCAGCATTTAGTAGCTTAGAAGTTGCTCTTTCAATAGTAACAGCAGGTTTTCATTTGATTCAGTATTTTTAACTAAATCCAATTTTGCGCAAAAAATTTCATGTAAAGTTTAATTTTTTGACAAAGTTTGATTTCCAGCTAAAGCTTACATCCTACAAACTTCTAACCTAGCCTATTCGAAAAAGCGTTCAATTTTGACCCCCCCTAGGTTTGGGGGATACAGGGGGACTCTAAATCATTAGTCGAAAAAATGCCGTTTTTCCGACTTATTCGACCCCTAAGGGTTTTAACACCAATAATTTCACTTCAGATTTTTATTAAAAGGGCGACAGCTATTTTGGGGGCTAGAGATCAGATTGGGGGCATGGCTGACGATGGGGGTTTCACATTTTTATTAAAAGATGGGGTAGGAAGCGAATTAGAATCGAAAATAATTTTTCCCCCCCGGTTCAGTCTGACCACGTTGAGCGACATTGACAAAAATATATAAATTAAAATTATATATATATATATATATATATATATATATATATATATATATATATATATATATATATATATATATATATATATATATATATATATATATTAAAATTAAAATATATAAATATAAAAACTATTATTCAAGCTAACTTTCCGTTAGCTACTTTTTACGGTGCAGGTTCGGCGGGGGGGGAAAAATTCAAACGCATATTTTTTCAATGTAAAAACACGTTTTTATAGGTTTTCGGACGCGCTGAGTTCATTTTTAGCACTTTCCAAGCAAAAAAACGTACATTTACTGCTTTTCGAAAAAATTCAAAATTTGTCGAAAATCATCATTTTTTGACATTCAGGGGCTAATATTTTCGAAAATTTTCACCGATACAGTCGTAATATCAGTCTGAAGTTTAATCATCATAACGTAACTTATAATAATATATTTAATTCAGCTTTGTTTCCAAAATATTCTGCTCATTTATACCAAAAAATGTTAATTTTTTAAACTTATTTAATAGGCGAACTATGCATCGTTAAACTGAGCTCACATATCAATTGTTATTGTTTCTTTTTGCATAGACAATAAATTAACTACATTTTCCGACACAAAATAGCATTTTTAGTTAAAAGGAGCAATTTTTAATAATGAAGAATACCATAAAATACGAATCCAAAACGTCACTGCTGCTCAGCATCACGCTGGCGCTGACAGCCAATTTCGGTTCAAAAGCGCAGCTTTGTTTATGATTCCACAGTAGCAAATATCCTTTTATTTGATGCAAGCAACTAAGACTAAGCCTTTCCTAACCCAAATACTAAGCCTGAGCCTAAGCACTAAGCCTCAGCCTAAGCCTAAGCACTAAGCCTCAGCCTAAGCCTAAGCACTAAGCCGAAGCCTAAGCCTAAGCACTAAGCCTCAGCCTAAGCCTAAGGCCTAAATTTAAGAAAAAAACCTACTAAGAAACATCAGGAATAACTTTACCGCACTAAAAAACCCCAACTAGCTTCATATTTTGAAAAACTTTGTGGTTATAGCCCGGAATTCGTACTAAACCTTACGTGCGCTGTAACGCTTCAATCAGCCTGATCCTGGTAGCTTCAGAAAAAGTTTTGTAACTTTTCAAAGCCTGAACCGATTTGCAAAATTTTTTCAGCATTTAGTAGCTTAGAAGTTGCTCTTTCAATAGTAACAGCAGGTTTTCATTTGATTCAGTATTTTTAACTAAATCCAATTTTGCGCAAAAAATTTCATGTAAAGTTTAATTTTTTGACAAAGTTTGATTTCCAGCTAAAGCTTACATCCTACAAACTTCTAACCTAGCCTATTCGAAAGAGCGTTCAATTTTGACCCCCCCTAGGTTTGGGGGATATAGGGGGACTCCGGATCATTAGTCGAAAAAATGCCGTATTTCCGACTTATTCCACCTCTAAGGGTTTTAACACCAATAATTTCAATCTAGATTTTTATTAAAAGGGGCGACAGCTATTTTGGGGGCTAGAGATCAGATTGGGGGCTTGGCTGACGATGGGGGTTCTATATTTTTATTAAAAGATGGGGTAGGAAGCGATTTATGGGCAAAAATAATTTTTCCCCCCCCGCCGAACCTTGACCACTTTTTACTTCTCTAACTTTTCTCAACGGTTATGTGCACTAAAAATACGCTCTTTCTGACACTATCGTTTGAGTGGCCAAACTTTAGATTTTTCTGATCAGCAATACCCTTTTTTGATTCGTGGTAGCTCTCCCCCATGTCATGGTTTCATTCAGAAATTTGACTTAAAGTTAGAAAAGTAGATGCAGGTGTATATACCTTCTGGAGCCGTATTCTCAAAATTACCTGCAGGTAAAGTTAGGCTAACTTTACCCACAGCTAAGGTGAAGGTAAAGTTAATTCTGTGGGTAAAGGTAAAGCTAAAATAGAAAAACAAGGTTAAGACAGACAGACAGACAAAATGTTTACTTGCCAGTGAAAAACAAATATGTGAATGACATTTAGTTTAATAAGCACAAGATATATATGTGCATCAAAAAAAACAAAAACAAAAAAAACAGACATATTATGGGATCAAGTGCAGTTGGGGGGAGATAGTGGACCTATTTTTTGGAGTAGAGCACCTTGAGGGAAGCATTTTTTTGTAATAGAACCCCTATTCACAAATTTGGATTTTCTGAGCTATGACCCCTTGAAAATTGCATTTTCAGTGTTTTTGAAAGTGAACGTAGGCCAGAGTTCGAAGCCAAAAATGGCTATAATCGTTATAATAGTTTTGAGTGCGTTATGATGTTTTAAGGCATCGTCTAGGCTTAGTTGGCAGGATTCTGTAGTCTAAGCTGGAAGGATTTTTCCTGAAAATTTCGATTTTTTATTGCCTAAGCCTGAGCCTAAGCCTGAACCTAAGCCTAAGCCTAAGCCTGATACTAAGCCTAAGCTAAGCCCCATACTAAGCCTAAGCCCTAAGCCTAAGCCCAAGTTTGAATTTGGTCAAAAATCTGGCAAATTCGGCCAATTTTTCGGCAGGAACCCGGTCAAAGAGCCTTTGTTTTTATTCTAAAAAAATGTAACCAATAATCTGACACCATTTTGACACGATTAGAACGGAAAAAACAAGAGCTTCGAAAAAAAATTGCGAAAACGTCCCTCACTGAGGGTTCAGATTTCGGATCAAGTGCAGCTGGGGGGGGAAAAATAGTGGACCTATTTTTTGGAGTAGAGCACCTTGGGGGAAGCATTTTTTGTAATAGAACCCCTATCCACAAATTTGGATTTTCTGAGCTATGACCTCTTGAAAATTGCATTTTCAGTGTTTTTGGACGTGAACGTAGGCCAAAGTTCGAAGCCAAAAATGGCTATTATCTTTGTTTTTGGATAGTTTTGAGTGCGTTATGATGTTTTAAGGCATCGTCTAGGCTTAGTTGGCAGGATTCTCTAGGCTAAGCTGGCAGGATTTTTTCTGAAAATTTCGATTTTTTATTGCCTAAGCCTGAGCCTAAGCCTAAGCCTGAACCTAAGCCTAAGCCTAAGCCTAAGCCCCATACTAAGCCTAAGCCCTAAGCCTAAGCCTAAGCCCAAGCCTAAATTAAGGTCCAGTTTGAATTTGGTCAAAAATTGGACGTTTCTGGCGAATTCGGCCAATTTTTCGGCTGAAACCCGGTCAAAGAGCCTTTGTTTTGATCCTAAAAAATTGTAAACAATAATCTGACACCATTTAGACACGATTAGAACACAGAAATCAAGGGCTTCGGCAAAAAAATTGTAAAACGTCCCTCACTGAGGGTTCAGATTTCGGGGGGTCATATCTCAGAAAATCCAAAAAATGAAATAGGGGTTCTTGAAGCAAAAATGCTTCCCCCAAGGTGCTCTACTCAAAAAAATAGGTCCACTATTTTCCCCCCCCCCAACTGCATTTAACCCCAGATTTCGGGGGGTCGTATCTCAGAAAATCTAAAAAAATGAAATAGGAGTTCTTGAAGCAAAAATGCTTCCCCCACGGTGCTCTACTCAAAAAATTAGGTCCACTAATTTCCCCGCCCCCCAACTGCATTTAACCCGACATATGGTGGTTCAATTGGCGAATAGCGACATATTCAAATTCAAATCAGAGAGAAAAAAGGCAAGAGGTTAGGTTGAGGCCTATTCAGGTCATTTAAAGCCTAACCAGTGTGAAAACGTCGACTGTTGAGGTTAAAAATTTGCACAATACATTAACTTTAGCTGCGAAATAAAATAAAGCACATTTCTGGCCAAAATACTAAACATTAAAGATAAACTTAGCTATCACATTGGCTTTAGTATATAATTGTTTGAAAATACGACTTTACCTTCATGTATTTTGAGCCAAAACAATTGGATTAAAAATATAAGAAAAAAGATACACCGCGGCAACAAAATTGCCTACAGTTTAAGCTATAGATCGTAAAATTTGAGCAAAGTTTCGCTCGTATACCGTTTGAAATAATTGTGCGCATTTAGCGAAAATATAGGCCCGTATTCACATACTAACACTACCGCTTAAACTTAGTGTTTACACTAAGTGTTAGCGCTTATAAGCGCTAAGTGTTATTCACATACTTAGTGACTAGTGTTTATTTAAGCGCTTAGCAAACACTAACGCTTAACTAAGCGTTTCAGTTTTGTATTCACATAGTGTTTGGCTTAGAATTAAGCGCTTAAGTTTAGGGACCTCGGGAGCTCCCTAAGCGTTAACGCTTAGTTAGTGGATGGGGTGGGGAAGGTGTAGCGAGAGTGGGGGAGGTTTTTGGTCGCCTTGGAAAGGGAGGGCATGCAATTTAGGATATATTAGTGACATTTTCCGACCAATTAGATCCATTCTGCTCGTTTAAGGTGGTACTAACGAATGTGCAGTGTTTTTCAACACGCTAGTATTCAATAATTAATTAACTTTAGAGCATATTCTTTATATCGTTAGAAAGCGCTACTTTTCTTCTACATTTAAGTAATATTTTGTTGTACAACTGTAAAGATGATTTGTATGGCACGTGTTAAAAGTAGACCAATTTGGCTTTTTTGAGCACTTTCAAATCTGGCCACTTTTTGAAGAGTTTAAATAACAAAAACATTCGAAAAAGGGCAAAAATATTTAAAAGTGAATTAACTAAACAAAAAAAACCGGGAATTTAATGATTTGTCAATTATTAAATGAAATATACGGTTTCAAAGTAAAAAGTGTCTATTCACACTCAACTTTCGAGTTCTATATCTGGGCAAGAATATAAGCAATTTAAAAAATTTTCATTTCGGGTCTAGAAAACTTGCAAAAGTTTATTCATGTTCATTTTTGTGTTTATGCGCTGCGCATGCGCTTAGAAAAGTGACCAAAACTGTCAAATTTCCATTCTCGTGTTGTGTAGTTTGGCTTGTTGGCTTGGCTTGCTCCTAAAAATTTTCACATGATCCTGCTAACTTCATTTGCCACTTTGTGTATATGAATCAACTTTTGACAGACTTTATATTCAAAAAATACAGTTTGAATCAACTAATTTTTTTCAAAAATTTAAAAACCACTGCACATTCGTTAGTACCACCTTAATCGCCAAAAATAAAAAATGCACTTTGTTGTCCAAATTTGTTTTTTACATTTTTGAGTAGAGCATCTTAATCGAAGTAATTTTTCTTCAAGAACTTCTATTTGAAAATTTATATTTTTCACGATATGCCCCATGAAACATGTAGAGCTGATTTTGCATTTTTCAGGAATCCACCTGCTGAAAACATTTTTTACAAGTGTATAGTTCCAGAAAAATATATATTATTAATAAGAAATAGTAATTTAAATAAATCTATAATCGGATTCATAAATACCAAATGGAAATGCCGATAAATAACGAATTCCGGATGCACATCAAGCAGGGAGCGCACTTCAAGCCAAAGCCAAAACTAAGCACAAAAGTTGTTAAGGGGGTAGTGTCGCGAAAGCAGTCGATTTTGCGCGACTATAAAACTTTTTCAGTGAAAGATAAGTCATTGTTCTTTATATATTCTAAAAATATGTTTCAAGGCAAATAATTTTGTTAAGTTTCAGCAAAATTGATGCAGCGTACAGCTAGCAGTGAAGTCGCAAAGCCGAAAAAATGACGTTTTGAAAACCTATTCACAATCGATAATTTGAAGTACTCTCAGCAATAATGATAAATTGTGAAAAATTTAGACGCTTATTTTAAAATAAAAAAAAACGAACCTTCAATTTTTTTTCTTATTTGTGGCAAAAAACCGTGCGTCGACACGTTATGTGTGCTTCACAAGCTGGCCAATCTGATATCTGGCTGAATTTTTTGAATTTTCATGTCCTTATTGTGTGATGTCTGGCTTACAATCGGTGATTGGTTTAAGATATTGGTAGATATTGGTAGTCTACTGTCTGGCAGTACTTATTTAACACAGTATAGCATTGGACTAGTTTCTCAGTGAACGTACAATTTCAAAGCAAAAAGCTCTCTTTTTGCAACCTATGAGCAAAACTGCTTTGGCGACACTACCATCTTAAACGCTAAGTTTAGTATAACACTAATTTTTAAGCGTTTATTTTGTGAATAACAGTTTAGTACATATTAAGCGCTAACACTTAGCAAACGCTTAGCGTTAGTATGTGAATAACTCTTAGTATGTGAATTCGGGCCATAAATTTTCAATTGGTCATAAAAAATTAAAATAAGGCAGCGGGAACGTGAAACTCAAAAACCGAGCTTTGTAGAAGGCTTTAATATATTTAAACGAAAGTTATTGTAGCTAGAACTTATATACGTCGACTTATAAGATAATAAAGTCATGGAAATTATTCGGAGCACACGAAAAAATCTGAGTAGAAAAAAAGTAGAAAACCGTTTTCGACTTTTTTTTCTACATTCTTTCTACTTTTTTTATACTTTTCTTCTACTTTTATTCCACTTTTTTTCTACTTTTGGGTTTTTTCAAAGATTTAAATTTTTGGCATCGAAATTAAAATTTTGTCAATGTTTTTAAGTCTTGACAGCCATTTTTGTTTCGAACAACTGCGTTTTTTACTATTTTTGCAAATTTTTATTTTTTGCAGTTTCTACTTTTTTCTACTATATTTTTTCTACTTTTTTTCTACAATTTTTCTACTTTTTTTCCACTATTTTTCTACAATTTTTCTACTTTTTCAGTTTTTGTGTCAATTATACTTTTGATACAAAACTAAGTGGGTGTTAATGTTTTCTACGTTGTAAACCAATTCTGTGGTCGAAAAATTTACATTGCTTGCATTTGTTTGAAAATAGTGTTTTTCTACTAATTTTCTACTTTTTTTTCTACTATTTTTCTTCTTTATTTCTACTATCTATATATAAACTTCAATTTATGTTGAAACTTGATTTAATATTGTCAGTGTTTCAGGATGAGCTTCATATAGCTGCCTAGAGAACTTCATTGATTTTGCCTGAAAAACGCACTGCTTCCTGGCCGAACGCTTCACCCTGGGTTGGTTTTGGTTTTAATTATCAAATCAAATCAAATAGTTTAACTTCAGACATATACATACGCGAGAGAGGGAGACATTAGATTTAAATCGTATTATTTATCAAACGATAGGCATTATTTATCAAACGATAGGCGATACGATATTTATTTGAGTTGGAACTGGGAGCATGTACAAAACAGTAGCAGGGTTGGGTTGGCAGTGTTTTTTCCTCAAAAAATTTTGCGTCGCCTGACGCACATTTTTTTCATCTTTTTGAGAAAAAGTGCTCAGAGCGATTATAAATGCTACCTTAGCGCGATTTCATTTAATAATATTAATTGAACTATGGCACTGGCCGCTTTCAACTACTAGTTCGGGGTTGGGGCTCTAAAAAACTTTCATCTCAGTTTGCAACGGGTCTGCGAAAGCCGGGTCCGGGTTTAACGTTTAAATTCTGGGATCTTATAATGAGTATCCACCTGAAAGTGGTGTCTCAGAATTTAGAAATTTCTACGTTTCTGCATCAAATAGAGACCTAGGGAGGGAAAGAGTGAAATTGAAGCTTTTTCAATTTTCGGGCTGAATTTGGTCAACGGGAAACCAGGGGAGGGCCGGATATAAAATGCCGGAGCCGGAGGCAGTGTTTTTAAAAAAATTTCAATTAGAAAAAATGTTGACAATTGTGAAAAAATTTTCAAAACAATTTTTCTTTCGAAATAGCAGTCTTTAATTTTTCAACAGTCACGCCCCATTTCTATACATATGTCTTTATATACTCACTCATACGACCAGTATATACATATATATATATATATATATATATATATATATATATATATATATATATATATATATATATATATATATATATATATATATATATATATATATATATATATATATATATATATATATATATATATATATATATATATATATATATATATATATATATATATATATATATATATATAGTTGGTTACTGACAACTGACTGGTCCCGGTTTCAGGTGATCTCACAGGGGCCGTATTCTCAAAATTACCTGCAGGTAAGGTTAGGCTAACTTTACCCACAGGTAAGGTGAAGGTAAGATCGTATTCTCAAAATTTTACCTAAGGGTAAAGTTAAAGTTTAATTGTGGGTAAAGATAAAGTTTAACTTTACCTGTGGTAAGGTTAAAATTAAACTGCGGGTAAGGTTAAAGTTTAACTTTAACTGTGGGTAAGGTTAAAGTTTAACTGTGGGTAAAGTTAAAGTTTAACTTTACCTGTGGGTAAGGTTAAAGTTTAACTTTACCTGTGGGTAAGGTTAAAGTTTAGCTTTACCTGTGGGTAAGGTTAAAGTTTAACTGTGGGTAAGGTTAAAGCTTAACTTTACCTGTGGGTAAGGGTAAAGTTAAAGTTTAACTGTGGGTAAGGTTAAAATTAAAGTTTAACTGTGGGTAAGGTTCAAGTTAAAGTTTAACTGTGGGTAGTTAAAGTTAAAGTTTACTGTGGTTACGGTTAAAATTGCGACTGTGGGGTAGGTAAATGTTTACTTCAACTGAGGCTGAAGGAAAAGTTTAAATTTAGCAATGGGTGAGGGTGAACTTTTTTTACCAATTTTTAAAAATGTGTATAAAAATTTCCCGATAGACGTCCCCAATTGACCAAATTTGGCCTGAAAATCAAAATTTTCTGTAATTTTTTACTGAAGGTGGTCACCCCCAGGCCCCTGAAAGCGGCAACTCTGTAACTCGCTTTTCCTTCTTTCTGCCTTTCGCGACAGCAAATGCATGCGTGTATACTATCAGCGGCGTAGCCATGGAGGGGGTGGGGGGCCAGGCCCCAGGGCCCTTCTCCTCAGCGGTTTTGCCCCCCCCCCCTCAGCAATTTGCCCCCCCTCGGATAAAAATAAAGCAGCCCGCCCCCCCTCCCCCGCAGAAAAACTTCGTAAAAGTTTCGGACAAACAGGCACGTTGGCCGCTCCCTCAACTTGATCCTGGCTACGCTACTACAATCCCCCCAATTGCTTTATAAATAAATCTCCCTTGAAGGACTATGCGGTGCACCAGCGATTGGGTGGGCTAATGAAAAAACCAGTGGCGTAGCCAAGTGGGTCCGGTGGGCCAGGGTTCTCACCTCAGCGGTTTTGCCTCCCCCCCCTCAGCGATTTGGGCCCCTGGCCTACTTTTAGTAAGAAGGGGGGGCGCCCCTTATTTGGTCCGGAGCCCCCCCCCATTTCAGATGGGTATGGGTTACCCCCCCTCCATGGATGTATATAGTCATTGTAGATGTGGTGCCCCTGACGTTCCAGGGCTCTCTAACGGAGATGAGCACCTCACCTGAGGGCTTTATATCCCACATTTGGATATACGCATCGTGTACAAACAACAGATATATAATTTTTTGCACTGCTACACAAACTACAGCCCTTGCGGTCCATAAATTCAAGTGATTGCAAAGAAAGGGAAACACTATATATAAACTGGACGAACTTCTAGAAAACTGAGACAAATACTGGAAAAACACACAAATGCCTAGTTCCAAACAAAATTTGCACAAAATTTTACTATTACATACACATTTAAAAAAAATTGATACAGCTCGCCATCACTTATAGCTAAATTTTAACTTTTCCTTCAGCCTCAGTCAGTTGAAGTAAACTTTTACGTCACCCACAGTTAAACTTTTAACCTTACCCATAATCAAACCGTAGCCTTACCCGCAGTTAACTTTGAACTTTAACCTTACTCCCAGTTAAACTTTAACTTTAACATTACCCACCGTTAAACTTTAACTTTAACCTTACCCACAGTTAAACTTTAACTTTAACCTTACCCACAGTTGAACTTTAACTTTAACCTTACCCACAGTTAAACTTTAACTTTAACCTTACCCACAAGTAAAGTTAAACTTTAACCTTACCCACAGACCTTACCCACAGGTAAAGTTAACCTTTAACCTTACCCACTCCGACTTTGCGGCTTCATTGCTAACTGTATGCTGCATCAATTTTGCTGTAACTTGGCAGAAATGTTTGCCTTGAAACATATTTTTAGAGTATATAAATAACAATGACCTATCTTTTACTGAAAAAGTTTTATAGTCGCGCAAAATCGACTGCTTTCGCGACACTACCCCCTTAACGCAAAATGTTAAATTTGGCACATAAATGCTTGTTCGTCTCTTTCCTGCCTGGCATATCATATGAAAAATATAGTCGAAAATGCTAATCTAATCTAGGCTTCTTCCTTTGGCTAAATTTATTAGGCTCAAGCTTAGGCTTAGGCGTAGAAATAGGCTTCGTTTAGGGCTTAGGCTTAGGCTCAGGCTTAGTTTCAAAAGTTGACTTTTGTACGTTTATGTGATGTGCCAGGCAGGAAGGAAGAAAAGCTACGTCATAAATGCACCTTGTCGTCTTCGATCCGTCGCAAAATTTGATTGTGAGCGAATCGTTAGTTTTTAAAAAATTTAGTCAAATTTATGCGATTTTTTTACTACTACTACTACTACTTTGTTTCACTCCATCTGTGTGTTAATGCAATTCACGTTTCACAGACACAGACGGGGTGACAAAAACAAACAAAAAGAGCAAAACGGCAATTGAATGTAACAAAAAATACAATTTTTGCAATTGACAAAAAACAGTATATATATATATATATATTATGTAATTTTCCAGCAGCACTATTCAGCTAAGAATCTGGACAGGAACTCATCAATTTCGTCCAATAATAATTTAAAATGCGTAGACGATTTTGCTTTAAAAATGTCCTTGCCCGATAGGTGCAGGGAGTTCCAAGCCGAAACCACTCGATAACTAAAAAACTGTTTTTCTAACTCAGTACGACAAAGCCTGGGTTCTAACTTCCATACATGCCCCCTCGTTCCAATATCGTTGGCTAGGTCAAAAAAATCGGAAAAACACAAATCAATAACATCAAACAGCATTTTATATACCACAACTAAGTCAATTTTTATACGTCTCAGTGCTAACTTTTCTAAACCTAAAAGGTTACACCGAATTTCGTAATCAAATCCTGGCACCAGACGTCGAGTAAAACTACGTTGCACGGATTCAATTTTTCTTATATCACAAGGCAAATGCGGGTTCCACACAACACATGCATATTCCAACCTACTTCGCACATATGTCTTATACAAATTGACAAGAAAATCGACATCTTTAGTGACAAATGTTTTAAAAATCAAATTGACTGTTCTATGACTACTAAGGGACACTGCCTTACACTGTTCTGAAAACTTTAAACTTTTGTTGAAAATCACTCCCAAATCTTTAAAACTGTTAGACATCGGAATTCTCTGACCATTTATGGAATAATCTAAATTTGGATTGCCATGACCGAAATGTACAACAACACACTTTTGAAAGGCCACAGTTAACTGCCACATTTCAGCCCACTGAACCACCTTTCTAAATCCCTTATTAAAGCGCCTGCTCCACTAAGACCAAACGACAAATACAACTTCACATCATCCACATAAACCAGAATATTAGATTCCGATACAATATTAACTAAATCATTAATGTAAAGTAAAAACAAAGTAGGGCCAATTACTGAACCTTGTGGTACTCCACTAGTTACATTAGACCATTCAGAAAAAACATCACCGATTCTTACTCTTTGTTTGCGATGGGAAAGAAAATTTCTAATCCAAGACAGAAGTGGATCCCTAATTCCAATAGACTCAAGTTTCAACAATAACTTGGCGTGCGACATGTTCGCGTATATAATTTAAAAGTGTTTCATTTACAATTCGATCTAAAATTTTACACGCTACTACTGTCAAAGACACGTCCCGATAAGAACCAGGATCGCTTCTGGAACCCTTACCCTTAAAAATTGGGCAGATATTTGCCTTTTTCCAAACCTCGGGAACATAACCCAACCGTAGTGATATGTCAAAAATTAAAAACAAAGGTTCAGACAAAGGAGCAGCCAATAAACGATAAAAAATCTGCGGTATATTATCTGGTCCTGCTGAAAATTTAAATTTTTGAGATAATAATACTTCGAAAACTGAAATAACATCGAAATTGATATCATTTAAAATGCAACCGCTTGAATTATATCGTAAAACGGGCCGAGTTCCATTATCAACAGAAAACACAGCAGCAAAACAGTCATTCAATACATTAGCTTTATCACGGTCCGTTGATGCCACGCGATCATTAACCACTAAAGAGGGAATCGACTGTTGATTTCTCAGCTTGAAATTTACATAAGTAAAAAAGCGTTTAAAATTTTTTGTATCAATTAATTTGATTTCAAACTTTTTTAAAAACTGCTTTTCAGCATTTATAACTACTTCAGTTAACCGGTTATACTCAACCATCGCAAAATTATCAAATTTTCTAGTCCATGTTTTATACGCATTAACGCTAAGTGCCCTCAGATTCAAAATATGATCTGGCCACCTAATTTTATAATCACTGACTAATTTTAAAGGAACAAAGTATTCAATAGCAATATTAACCAAGTCCAAAAACAATTTCCAGAAATATTCAACCGGGTGAGCCTCTGCAAAATCACCACAAAGAATAACAGTGTCCGCAGACGTTGAATGCATAATAACAATGATATCATGATATATATTATACAACTGTTGTTCCGTTTGATTGCGATAGATAATGACTAAACAAATACATAAATTTGGAAAATACAAATTTAGAACCAAAGTCTCACCATACAGCTCATTTTGATATATCGCCTCGTTACATGCTATATCACTTCTAACTATACCACAAACTCCTCCCCCATGATTGTTACAATCTTTACGAAAAATATGATACTTTGAATTTGTGACAACTTTAGAATCCGGAAAACTGTCATCTAGTTCAGTTTCTGTAATAGCAACTATTGCTGATTTTTCCGAACTCAAAAGCACGTCCAACTCTAGTCTTTTATAAAGCAGACTCATAGAAAAAGCATTAAAATATACACAAGAATAATCTGACATGTTCGAGTTATTCAGTGCCTTTGAAACCGACTCAGTTCCAGTCCAAATGGATGGTTTATTCTGAAGCTGGTCAAAATGTGGCACCCTGCACCCATGGCCATCTAGTTTAAAGACACCAATGGTCCCCCTTCCACTGCCCCAACAGTTACAAGCCCTTCACCATTTCCCCCCGATTTACCCACAAAGTCCCCCAAAACCGCTCCCCGATAGCTTCGAGCTCCCGAATTTTCATTATTTACCAAATCCCATCCATCCCCCTGACGTTTCGTATCCCACTGTCCTCTTTGCCCGAATTTGAACTGGTTGTAATCTCGTCGTTGCTGCCACTGCGGAAAGTGAGATCCCCCCGAATGAACAAACCCCCGTACCCTTCGGTTTGACTCGGAAATACTCTACGTCGTGCCTTCTCCAAAATATCCTTCTTGCAATCTGCCGATGATAACTTCACCTTGAGCAACCGGGGCTTGTTTGTATAGGTAGGTCCATCTCTCCACACGGAGCTAACCGCCTCCCCCGATATTCCACCAGCTTTCCCAACTTCTCTTACTAATTCAAGGTCAGATTTATCCCCTTGTGGCTTCAACCCCAACACCACAATATTAGTTCGCTTCTCCTCCAACTCCCTAGACTCCGTAAAAGCCTCAAAAACTGAATTAGAGACTGCTCTAGTTACACCATCAACTAGATCAGCAACCCATGCAGGCGACCCAACTTGCAAAGAAGTGTCCAACCGCGAATCGGCCTCAGATTTGGGGCCAGCAGGTGACGCTAGGGATTTGGTTTCCAACAAAGCCAGTCTTGCCTCCAGCTCTCGGTGCATTTCCCTCAGTTCGTCTATTTCCGCTTTCATATTGGGTATATCCTCTCGACAAGAAGGACAAATGAAACAGAGACCAATAAATTTTTCGGGATTGTTCAAATCAGTCGTCAGTTTGGTAGAGATCTTGACACATCCGGGATGAAATGATCGATCACAACCAAAACAGTTCACGGCAGCACCGGGTAATATGGATCCTCCACATCCTTCCTTGGCACATATAACATGCGAAACAGAGCCACGTCTCCCCGTCATCGTGAAAACGAAGCAATCACTGAAAAAGAAGCAATCCCTGAAAAAGAAGCAAACACTGAAAAAGAAGCAATCATTGAAAAAGAAGCAATCACTTTTCAATGTATCGATCAAATGCATCAAAAATTACATTTTGCATTGATTTATCAAATTTCGGTCAATAAAGCAAATACCGAAATAAAGGCAGCTAAGAACCAACAGATATGGTTACTAACATGCAGCACTAAATTAAAACGAGTAATTGTCAAAAACAAAATAAACAAAATAACCATCAGAATCAAGCAAAAGTATCAAATAAAAGCAAAAATAAAAAGCAAAAATATCATAAAAATAAAAGCAAGAAAGCAAAAATATCTAAATTAGACGAGCTGCAGTGTGTGTACGTAGTAAGAATCGTATGTATGTACATATATATAAAATCATGTAAGATCGTACTTGAGAAATTCTGAAAAAGTCAACTTAGGAATAGCCCGTTTCAAGGCTGCAAGTGACGTGAGTTCCGCAATTTCAGCAGGTAAGCTGTTCCATACGGGAACTATTCTTGACGAGAAAAAATACTTTCGTGCATTGGATTGGACCTTTGGCCAAACCAAGCAACGACTATGCCTCCTAGATGTGTATAACGTCGGTGAGTACTGGAAAAAATCTTGAAATTTTAAACCATCTATACTATTAACTATCTTGTAATTGTATTAAGCAAGTACTAAGCATTGTATAAGATCGAACAGCAATCTTCGCTTCTCGAGTGTGTCAAGTTTTAATTTATCAAGCCGTTGCGTGTATGTTAGTTCTGAGATTCCAGGTATACGCTTGGTAAAGCGACGTTGGACGGACTCAATTAAATTTATGTCTTTTTGGAGTTTCGGAGACCAAACAACACTATTAAATTCAAGTAGAGGTCGTACGTAGCTAATGAAAAAGACCTTTAAAAAATTTATATTTCTACAAGAACAAGTTTTGAAAATAAGGTGAGATCGTTGAATAGCCTTTGATGCAACAGCTACAGCAAGATCAGTGTTATTAATTGTGTAACTTCTGCATGAATTACTTGTACCGAGATGCAAAACGGTACATTTTTCTGCTGCTACTTTCAGGGCCCGATTTATCGAATCAAAAGTTCGTCATCGAAAATGTTGGTCATCGAAAATGTTCGTCATCAAAAATGTTCGTCATCGAAAAAACAAATGTTCGTCATCAAAAATGTTCGTCATCGAAAAACCAAATGTTCGTCATCGAAAAACCAAATGTTCGTCATCGAAAATACATGTTCATTATTGAAAAGACAAATGTTCGTCATAGAAAATGTTCGTCATCGAAAATTTTGGATTGATCGAAACATTTTCGATGATGAACATTTGTCTTTTCAATAATGAACATGTATTTTCGATGACGAACATTTAATTTTTCGATGACGAACATTTGGTTGTTTTTTTAACGGTGATTTATCAAAAGACAAATGTTCGACATCGAAGTTCGTCTTCGAAAATGTTCGTCATCGAGAAATTTTTCGATGACGAGCTTTGGTCTTTTAGAACACTATTATGTTCTAAATGACAAAAGCTCGTCATCAAAAATTTTTTCGATTACGAACATTTCAACGGAGCTCTTTACATCCGTTGAAATTTTCAACTGCGAACATCTATAGGTAGCTGGCAGTAATTTTAATATTAATATAAATAGCAAACCTTATTTATTATTAATTAAATATTAATGTAAATAGCACAACAGCGCAAAATATTATTTATGATATTATTATATTATATATTAAATTTTTAATATTAATATTAATAAAATAATTGAAATTAAAAGTATTTTTAATACCAATTTTTAATATTAAATATCAAAATAACCGTACTGACGTATGGACATTGGGACCAACTGAACGGCAGAATTACCGTTCAATTCATACCTTCGCCCGTACCAACATCTGCCACTTTGCCCGTCAGCCATATGTCCGTTCATCTATATATACTAAATCGCACTATTTCACTTTGTCAGTATATGCCCGGCAAAGTTAATTTCAGTTCAACTTAGCCAAAACTCCCGGGCATACGGACAAACGGACATACTGTTCAAAAATATGAATGGCAACTTAGGCCCAAGCTATGCGCGTTTGCCTTAAAAAGTAAGAATCAAAAAACAGATTATACAGGCTTTGTCCGTATGCCCTACTGAAGTATGAATCGACCCTAATAGCTGTTAACTGAATAACTGATATCTGCGACCATACTGCAAAGAGAGTTGGCTGGCCGTTTCAAGCATTTGGTTCAGACGTACTTAATTTTCAAGACCGGTTCATACTTGTCCTTGAGAGCACAGAGGGAAAAGAAGGACTAGGGCACATTTCGGTCAGCTGATGTG
The DNA here is from genome assembly GCA_030248245.1 of Trissonchulus sp. WLG1_4. NCBI lineage: Eukaryota > Metazoa > Nematoda > Enoplea > Enoplida > Ironidae > Trissonchulus > Trissonchulus sp. WLG1_4. The sequence continues at coordinate 29,296 of JASANF010007606.1, forward strand.
AAGAATTAACGAAAGCGTTTTAGATGATTTTTGTATTCGGTCTGGAATTGAGGTCAAATATCTTCATGTCAAAAATCGGCTTATTTGGCCAGGTAATTTTGGAATTGCTCAAGGACAAAATGATAGGGACAAGGACAAGGGCGAGTATATGAACCGACCTCTGTGAAATCATAACCAGCTTTTCAGCTTTCCTGAACTATTAAATTAGTTCTCTTTCGGCAAAATGATTTACGTAAAGTTTTTCAAAACTTTGGTTAATATTGCGGAAAAGTTGAAACAAAATAATATTTAACTTTGAGAGTTTGCCACTATCTATTGACACCAGACAGAACCACTAAATTCAATACTTTATTGCACCTCAATTTTAGTAGTATTAGGTAGTAGTAGTAGTATATATTGAACGTAGTTAGCAGTAGTTATTATTATTAGAGAATTTAGACTTTAATGAAAATGTTCTAATTCAGAATGTTTAGACTTAGAACGACTGATCTAATTCGAACGCTGATAATTTTCAATAATGAACATTTTCGATGACGAACATCTGCTTTTTCGATGACGAACATTTGCTTTTTCGATGACGAACGTTTGCTTTTTTGATGACGAACATTTGCTTTTTCGATGACGAACATTTTTGATGACGAGCTTTTCGATGACGAACATTTTCGATGACGAACATTTGCTTTTTCGATGACGAACTCGACGTTGAAAAAGCAAATGTTCGTCATCGAAAAAGCAAATGTTCGTCATCGAAAATGTTTCGATCAATCCAAAATTTTCGATGACGAGCATTTTCGATGACGAACATTTCCGATGACGAACATTTTGCTTCGATAAATCGGGCCCAGTTGGTTGGAACATGCCCAGTTAAAAATTCTCTCTACGTCGCAAAACAATTTGGCAGAGCCATCCAATTCGCTAGTCGAACGGTATATCTTGCAATCATCAGCGAAGATTTTGTTTTTTGAGAAAATTGAAAAACTAGCTACATCGTTGATGAACAGAATAAAAAGCAAAGGGCCTAGAACGCTACCTTGCGGTACCCCACTAGAAACTAGTTTAGGATAAGACATACTTTTGTTTACACAAACTCTTTGATACCTATCAGTCAAAAAAATTTTGATCCAAGACAAGTTTTGGCCGGATGTCTGAGGGGGGGGTGCCGACCCCCTAAACCATCCCCCCCTACCCCCCCGCCTATGTGCATCTATGGTACAAACTCATTTACCCTCTAGAAAACCGCGTTGTGCTGTATGTATCAGTTTGTTTTCTTTTAAGGTGGCGCTCCTGAAATATGACATTTCAAAAAACGTCAATCTGGGGCCAATTTTATATGTGCAATAGCAAGCTGGTGTAAAAGTATGCCCAAACACAAAATAAGAAGTTGATTGATACAAATTAGCATTCACTATAGCCCAAACGTGAGCGGAATTTCGGCTTGCGATTTCTCTTCACAGCACGATAGCTGTTGCACAACTAATAGCTCATTTTGCTTGCCATAACGCAATGGAGCGGTCGCAAAATCTTATTTTTGATGAATATTATTGATATATGGAAAAACAGCAAAGTCCCGATTTGCGAAAAACGTAAATTTAACTAAATTTCTTAAACACTTTCGATTCGCTCAAAATCAACTTTTGCGACCGCTCGAAGACAACGAGGTGCATTAATGTGCCAAATTTTACGTTTTTTCGTTGAACAATTTTTTAAAATCGCAAGCCGAAATTTGCGTTTGTATTCACACGCACTTTATTTCAGCATCATGCGGAAAATACAGCTTTATTTTACAAAAAAATTACACCACACTCAGTAACAGACCAAATATTTTAAAGTATGTGCAAGTAAAACACAGCTACTAGTGTTTTTCAATCTTCCAAAATCATCACTTACGTGTAAATGCATTAGCTTATATAGCCATTTTCGTGAAAATCTATTTTTCTTACAGAAAAAAGCTCAAAAATTTCGGAAACTTTTTTCACGTAATATGGGTATCAAATTAAAGAAAATTTGTAACTTTGTTTAGGGACGCAAGTTTGGAATTCAGAAAATTTACAGGAAAACCGGTGATCCGAATTTTCTAATTCACCGTCTTACACCTCGGAGGTATTTCGGAGGTTATTAAGAGCTTTTTATACATGTTTCGTAGCGTTTTCGGACAGTTTTTTGGTTGGTTATTCGGATATTGGATATTCAGATGTCTAAATGTTGTCCGAATTATCTGTGAAAATATTTTCTAAATTGGAATTTTTTAAGGTGGCTGGTGGCGCTCCTGAAATGTGACTTTTCAAGAAACGGCAGTTTTGGGCCAATTTCAGATACACAATGGCAAGCTGGTGTAAAAGTATGAAATAAAACAAAAATATGAAGTTGATTGATACAAATTAGCATTCACTGTAGACCAAACGTGAGTGCAATTGGTTTGAGATTTCTCTTCGCAAGTAGGTAGCTGTTGCGCAATCGATAGATTTTTTTTCGCCTCAACGTGATCGAGCGGTCGCAAAAAGTCATTTTTGATGAATATGATTGATATATCGAAAAACACTAAAATCAGGATTTTCGAAAAACGTAAATTCAACTAAATTTTTCAAATACTATCGATTTGTTCAAAATCAAATTTTGCGACCCTCGAAGACGAGGTGCATTATGTGCCTAATTTTAACTTTCCTCGTTGAGCCAATTTTTTAAAAGCGCAAGCCGAAAATTTGTGGTTGTATTCACATGCACTTCTTTTCGGCATCATGCAAAAAATATTGTCTTGTTTTACAAAAAAATTGCACCACACTCAATATAACGCCGATAATTTTTAAGTCTGTTCAAGAAAAACATAGTTGCTAGTGTTTTTCAATCTCACAAAATCATTACATACGTGTAAATACACTGGCTTGTAAAGCTATTTCCGTGAAAATCTATTTTTCTTGCTGAAAAAAGCTCAAAAATGTTAAAAAAATTTTCATGTGATATGCACATCAAATTAAAGGAAATTTAATCCTGAACAACTTTTGTTCTTACGATATACGGTTATTTTTGCGCATTTTCAAAATGGCCAAAACCCACATTTCAGGAGCGCCACCTTAAGACAAAATTCGGGCGTTTTTAAGATGACTTATTTTTCTATAAAAAGCCTATAAAGCCTATTAGACAGAATTGTGGTGAATTTAAGACGATTTTTGGACATCTTAATTTTCTTTTAAATCGTCTTAAATTTGTCTTAATTTCAAGGAATCATTTTAATTGGACGGTTTTCACAGGCAATTAAGACATATTAAAAATGTCCAAATTTTGTCTTAAGTAAATTCCAATTTTTGAAAACTGTTTCACAGATTTTTCGGACAACTTATGCATCCGAATTCTCAATTAAATTGTCCGAAAACGCTACGAAATATCTATAAAACGCTCCCAATAACCTCCGAATTATTACCTCCGAAGTGTAAGACGGTGTTCGGATCACCGGTTTTCCTGCGATTATAGACCGAACGAATGTTACCACTGTTTAAAATTTATTCTACTTCTCTAGAGTTTTATTATTTTAATTTTTAGTTTTTTACTTTTTATATTTTCTCGTAATTAAAAGTCCAATTCTCCGGCCACTACTGAGCCCTGAGCATAAGGCGAATTTAGTTTAAACTAAAAATTTCCTGCCTAATTGCGAAAAGTTATCACATTTACAAAAAATATATGAAAATGAAATATATATATATATATTATAAAAATTATAAAAGATTATAAAAATGGTGCTGGTTCGGCGGGGGGGGTGGGGAATTCAAACTCACATTTTTTAGTGTGTATAAAAACACGTTTTTATAGGTTTTCGGGCGCGCTGAGTTTATTTTTAACACTTTCTAAGCGAAAGAGCGTGGATGTATTGCTTATTGAAAAAATTCAAATTCTGTCGAAAATCATCATTTTTCGAGATTCTGGGGATTATTTTAAAAAAATGTTCCCCAATTATATATATATATATACAGTCGTAATATCAGTCTGAAGTTTGATCATCATCTCAGAAAATTAAATAGGGGTTTTTGAAGCAAAAATGCATCCCCCAAGGTGCTGTACTCAAAAAATAGGTCCACTATTTCTGCACTGCATTCCACACAAATTTTGCTGAAACGTGGCAAAAATAAAGGACAATTTCTAAAACATTTCACTGAACAAGTTTTACAGACATGCGAATTCGACTGCTTTCGAGACATTACCCCCTTAACGTTAAAATTTTTGAATATATTTTGTAGATGTGTTGAATAGAAAGAGGATGCCCCAATTTAGAAAGAATGAAAGAGATGGAGGCGCCGGGAATCGAACCCGGGCCACCTGCTTCGAAGTCAGGCATGCTAACCACTACACCACAGCCCCCGAGTCTCATAGGCCCTAATTCTCATTTACAACAGGGTCCCCCCTTCGAACATCGTTGCGACCCTGCAACGATACTCGGTCGATACTCATGCTCCCGGGGCGAACCCGATGCCTCAAGGGCGGAGCACATTCACACGTAGGCCTCCAAGCCCACTTCAATCACACCACACTCAGGGTTTTCTGGCTTACCCGCAACCACAGGGTTTCTCGATCGACCAGAAACATTCCCCAACAAAAACCAGGGTTTCCCCCGCCCCCCCCTAACCGAACCCGAGGGTTTCCCGGTCACCCCAACCAAACCGGACCTTTAACCGAGGGACCAATTGGAAAGAGGATGCCCCAATTTAGAAAGAATGAAAGAGATGGAGGCGCCGGGAATCGAACCCGGGCCACCTGCTTCGAAGTCAGGCATGCTAACCACTACACCACAGCCCCCGAGTCTCATAGGCCCTAATTCTCATTTACAACAGATGATGTGCTGGGCCGAAAAGAAACAAATGCTCAAGGTGGTAGTGTCACCAAAGCATGTTGCAAATCAAAACTTTGCTTAGAAAACTTACGTTCACTGAGAAACTAATGTATATTTGTCGATAGCAGGTTTCGTGGACAAAAAACGGAAGGATGTCGACTATCCGACTGTATGCTACTTGCCAGATAAAGATTTCTTGACTGAAAACTATCTTTATCGGCAAATTATATATTATCTATTAAATTAAATAGATTCTATATTGTTCACCTTCGTTTTTGATTGGTTTTTGATGGTGATTTTGGTAAAATTTAATCAGCTGTGTGCCTGTGTTCCTGCTGTAACTTTTTTAGTTGATCTAGGTTTATCATTGTGATCTTTTCAGACAAGCATGGTCCCGAAGAAAGGGTGCATTCGATGCGCCCAGTTTATGATCTATGCCACCAATTTACTGCTGCTGGTAAGATGCATTTAATTTATGCTTGATTGTTTTATGTCGGATGGAAATTATTTGGAATTTTCGGTAGTCTGCCTTGGGTTGAGAGAATCGCTTAAGGTTTTTACGCGGCGGCCTCAGCCGCCGCGTATATACTATAGTGCAATCGTCTTCTATGATTGCATATACTTCTACTGTAAAACTGGAGGCAGGTCATGAAAAAGCACTGTTTGTGTGGGCGTGTGTATCAGTTTGGGCATTATATGCGCTATATGCATTACGTAGGTAGGTAGCTACATGAGACTGCTGATTTCCAGCGCCGCTTGTGCGAGCGTGTGTCAGATCATACATAACATGTACGTCCACAAGAATTTAATCTCATTGAGTAATGTTGCGAGTTTGCGACAAAACCTGTTACGACAATGTTCCGTAGATTATTTATTAGTGCGTTAAATCCAGCACATGTCAAACTTCAGATGCCGTTGCTAACCATTCGGGTTCGGCCTTGGATGTCAATGAGCTTCGTGACATATTATCATCTGAATAACTAAGTGGATACAGAAACTCGGAATTCCACTAAAACAATTTTTATTCTACGGAAAGGCAAGCTTTTTCTCGATTTGAAATAATTTCAAAATGAAAACAAAGAAATGGTGTACCAGGACACGATAGTCTATATGTTTAGTATGTAACAAAGTAAGAAGTTAATTCACCAAACTTTATACGGCGTGAGCGGCTGCAACGCTGCAGCTGAGGTTGGCACGCGATTGCTAGCTTGCATATTATGCATTGTCAATAGGGCTCAACCACGATACTATCTTTCAATATATTTACGTACTTTTCGAATACAAATTGATCCGAAAAAATCGCTACTGCTAAGAATGTGAAGTCTCCGCTGAGACAAATTTAGTTTAGATGCATTATTTGACTGTAGCTACAAATGGAGCAGATTTATAACGGTAAAATGTCACATATGAGTTTTTCGGATATATCAACGTTTTAACCAGTAGACTGCAGGTTAGTGGCTAGAAACTGATTTAACACAGAGAGTAGTCATGTTCAATTATAAAAGTTGGCATCAAAATATTTTGGTGCCGCGTTTTATATTCGAAGAATATCCTCAGCACTGCAAGCACGTCGCATCTAAATCTATCTAAAACAAATTTAACTCTACTCGCAAAACGTGCTTGTTATATATATATTATATATATATATATATATATATATATATATATATAATATATATATAATTAGCGAACGACCGGAGCCAGGATTTTTGCTCCGGCCGGAGCCGGAGCCGGAGGTAAATTAATTTGCCGGAGCCGGAGCCGGAGCCGGAGCTAGATCGAAATTGATATATACCCATCTGATGGCGAAATTTCTAAAATATTTCATATATATAAAATCTCAACTTCACTGATCATAAGCTTTCATGTATGTATATGGAGTCAATAAACGATAGCAAATATGATTTTTACGACTAAACTATTCAAAAAAATTTTTTACTCAACAATAACGACGTTACAGTTTCAAAGATACACACAGTTGAGATTCATTGTTGACAGTACAGCATACATGGGCGTGGGGGAGGGTTGTGGGGAGTTTTCGCCCACCCACCCCCCTACACCCCACAAGGCAACTTCAGCCCCCCACCCTCAGATAGGTGCTTCACCCTCTCCAGAATTTTTGAAGGTGCTCATGACGGCAAAATCGGTGGCTCACAGAGAAAATTGTGGCTCACGAAGCAAAAAGCGGCGGATAAGTGGCTAGCTGCCCACGTACATATATATGCAGCATATACAGTCTGTATTTGGTTGTGAAATTACCGTAGCAAACGTTTTCGATAAAATTATAAAATGTCACCCGGTTACCCTGTTCTGTTACTCAGTGGCATGCTTAACACTAGTCTTCACTCTAAAGGAATGATCTTATTCTTTGACATTTCGTTTGTGTATCAGCCTTTTCTGCCGTTCGTGTTATATAAATTCGAATGTTGGCAATTTAGCTTATTGTAATTATAAATATACCTCAATTAATTGTACACCGTAATTGTCAAAACAATACGATGCACACCAGCACACACCAGTATTATATGCTATTATATGCTGCACACTGCCAGCGCAGTAGCGCACACTCAGCTGTTATGTACGAATTATACGTATGTATATACGTACGCACGATGAGAACGCCAGATAGTGCAAACATATGCAGACTGAAACAGCGCTATTAATAATACGAATATATACATAGTCTTGAGATAGAGTATAATATACTATCCTGATGATATTATGATCAGCATCTGTTGGCCGAACAACCATTTAAGCCTACCTCCGGTACAGCATCCGGCAATTTTTTGGGTCGCTCCGGCCGGAGCCGGAGCCGGAGGGGCCTAATCCGGCCGGAGCCTCCGGTCGATCGCTAATATATAAATATATATAAATATATATATATATATATATATATATATATATATATATATATATATATATATATATATATATATATATATATATATTATATATATATCAGGGGCGGTCCCAGGGGGGGGGGGCTGGGGGGGCGGCCGCCCCCCCCGAAATTTTTCCCGACTGAAATTTTACACAAGGGTCCCCCCTTTGGTTTTTATGGTCCGGCCGGAAAATTTTTCTGATGCGTCCCCAATTGACCAAATTTGGCCTAAAAATCAAAAATTTCCCCCAATTTTTTTCTGGGGGCTGCCGCCCCCAGACCCCTGCAACTCTATGGCATACTGTTCCTTCTTATTATCTTTTATCAAAGCCTATACATGTATACACGAGTACATTATGCTGCATTTGCATGTCTACACGAGTATATTATGCTACATTTAGTTGTGTAAAACACTGTCTGATGTGACGTTCCCATCATGTGTTTTATTTTCCTGTCGGAAAAAATTTCTGATACGTCTCCAGTTGACCAAATTCGGCCTAAAAATTGAAAAATTCTCTATTTTTTCTGGGTACACCACTGGTTTTTACTACAGACTCAATTCATTACCCTTGATATGGCTGCGGTTATAACAAATTAGCGTAAAGCTGAAAAACGCTATTATAAAAAGTCAAAAAATTTCTTCAGACCTCCGCCCCCCCCCCGAAAAAATGAAGTCTGGAACCGCCAGTGACATATATATTATATACATATATATATATATATATATATATATATATATATATATATATATATATATATATATATATATATATATATATATATATATATATATATATATATATATATATATATATATATATATATATTAGATAAAGGCGAACTATTCGGTATTCGGTTTTCGGCCGAAAAACGGGTATTCGGTATTCGGTACCGAAAACTAAATTTTCGGCCGAATACCGAATAATTAGGAAATCAAGGAAATTCCAAATCAATGAACGTTTAGAATTAGAACTAATTTTATTAATCCTTCAATCAGCACTACATTTCGAACTGAACTGTATTAAAAATATGAAAACTGTATATATATTAGCTAATGCAGATACTTGTGTTAATTTTTCATGGATGTTTAAAAGTTTTTCTTACTCTCAAGACTAGATTCTGACGCGCTGTACTGTGCTTGGTCTTATCGCACCTTGAGCCTTCTTTTTTAAACGTTTTTCATGAACTCTGCTGAAAGTTTACAAGCAGTTCAAAAACAACGCAAGACCCTGGGACTGCCAAGGTGAAAAGGGTCGAACCCTCTGTACACAGATGTACATGAAGGTCTGGGGGGGGTAGCTCCCCCCAGATTTGAGAGTCCGGGACAAGCCCCCCTCACATTTGACCCATTGGGACAGCCCCCTCTCTTTGGTGCTGAAAAATGAGTGCCCGAAAGCTCTAAAATTGCCCCGGATCGCTGTAAAATGCTTAGGCAAAAAGCGAAAAAACTAGCTGAAAATATCCAACTTTTGCAAAAAATTCCCATTTTTAAAGCAAAAATTGAAATTTTTTGCATTTTTGTCAGTTCAAGCCCCCGAAACGTCGGGACATGCCCCCAGACACAGACCTGTGTACATGTATGCCTATGTACATATACCTCATCCAACTGCGGTCAGAGGTCGCTGAAAGTTGTGTAGTTTTTTTGCTGGTGTTTATTGTGCCTTTTTCTATAGTATTATTCTTCGATAGATTCTTCGATTCTATAGTATCTACTTATTCTTTAATACATTTTGCATGAATAATTAAAATCAAACGTTTGCAAAATGTTCATATAGCATGTTCATGTACGCGAAGTATTTTAACATTCTGCATCTTCAAATCCTGAGAAAACATTCGCTAACTTATGCTTGACAACTATTCGGTATTCGGTATTCGGTATTCGGTTTTCGGCCGAAAAAGAAAAACCGAATATTCCGTATTCGGTATTCGGTGAAATTTTTTTCGGTCCCATCCCTAATATATATATATATTAGCGAACGACCGGAGGCAGGATTTTTGCTCCGGCCGGGGCCGGAGCCGGAGGTAAATTAATTTGCCGGAGCCGGAGCCGGAGCCGGAGCTAGATCGAAATTGATACCCATCTGATGGCGAAATCTTTTTAACAAAAATTTTTTTTTTAATTTTTTACTCAACAATAACGACGTTACAGTTTCAAAGATACACAGAGTTGAGATTCATTGTTGACAGTACAGCATACATGGGCGTGGGGGTGGGTTGTGGGGAGTTTTCGCCCACCCACCCCCCCACACCCCACAAGGCAACTTCAGCCCCCCACCCCCAGATAGGTGCTTCACCCTCTCTAGAATTTTTGAAGGTGCTCATGACGGCAAAATCGGTGGCTCACAGAGAAAATTGTGGCTCACGAAGCAAAAAGCATCGGATAAGTGGCTAGCTGCCTACGTACATATATATGCAGCATATACAGTCCGTATTTGGTTGTGAAATTACCATAGCAAACGTTTTTGATAAAATTAAAAAATGTCACCCGGTTACCCTGTTCTGTTACTCAGTGGCATGCTTAACACTAGTCTTCACTCTAAAGGAATGATCTTATTCTTTGACATTTTGTTTGTGTATCAGCCTTTTGTGCCGTGAATGTTATATAAATTCGAATGTTAGCAATTTAGCTTATTGTAATTATAAATTTACCTCAATTAATTGTCGTACGTTAGAGCTTTGACTTGTTTTATGCACGCCACTGATATTATATTCTCTATCTTATTTCTCCTCAACGCACGATGAAAACGCCAGATAGTGCAAACATATGCAGACTGAAACAGCGCTATTAATAATACGAATATATACATAATCTTGAGAATTTGAGATAGAGTATAATATATATACTGTCCTGATGATATTATGATCAGCATCTGTTGTAGCGAACGACCGGAGGTAAAATTTTGCCGGAGCCGGAGCCGGAGCCGGAGGCAGTGTTTTTAAAAAATTTTCAATTTTTTTTCGAAACAGCATTCTTTAATTTTTCAACAGTCACGCCCCATTTCTATACATATGTCGTTATATACACACTCATACGACCAGTATATAGTTGGCCACTGACTGATCCCTGTTTTAGGTGATCTCACAAAAAAATTTCATCAACTTTGACAAAAAGTCAAAAATTTGGTCAAATTAAGCAGTATATATAGCATTTTGACTGCGGTGCCAAGGGCGTGAGGGAGGGGGTTGTTCAGGGTGTTCGTCTGAACCTCGGACCTCACCTCCCCCTTTTAGTCAAACCTTGCAAAATTGTCAAGAAGCTTATATTACACCCAAAAATAGACAATTTGGAAAAGATTACACTTTGTAGAAGATACAATGCCATAAATGTATCTAGCTTCCGGGGATTACAGCCCCCTCACCCCTGTAATTTAGGCGTGTACCAGTCGCGTAGCCAGGAAAAACTTGGGGGACTGATTTTTTTAATTTTTTAATTGGGTAAAAATGAATTTTTTTGCTATTTTAACACAAAAATTTGCGAATTAACAGCATATGCAAACATTGTACTAAATTTGACCGGCCGAAAACATCAGAGCTAAAAGTCAAGTTCAAGTCACGTAGTTACAAACAAGCCTATAGGGGTTTGGGGGCGGCAGCCCCTGGATTAAAAGTGTGAGAAACTTCTGATTTTTAGGCCAAGTTTAGTCAATTAGAGACGTAAAAATACATAATGCTAGAGAGGGGTAGTCACCGCCATTACAACTGGCAGTAATAAAGTACTGTAACCGACTAATCGCTTCGTTAACCTTGTGATTTTTTGCTCAAAATCTGAACTTTTTGCCAAAGTCTGAACAGTGAAAATTCTCCGGCTCCGGCACTTTTTTTGCCGGAGCCGGAGCCGGAGGCTCAAATCCGGCCGGAGCCGGAGCCTCCGGTCGATCGCTAATCTGTTGGCCGAACAGCCATTTAAGCCTACCTCCGGCACAGCATCCGGCAATTTTTTGGGTCGCTCCGGCCGGAGCCGGAGGGGCCTAATCGAGCCGGAGCCGGAGGCTCCGGTCGATCGCTCGCTATATATATATATATATAATGTATATATAAGCACACACACACTATGTGGGTATATAAATATAGATATATGTATGTCTCTGTGTAAAAAACCCGAGACTAGGCTGGTCTCGGTCTCGGTCTCGGTAGGAAAACCGAGACCCGCCATAGGGTGGTCTCGGTATTTCAGATGAGACTTGAAGTTTTCAAAATTTTTCAAAATCACGAAGATTTTTTTTACAATTTAAGTTTCCAAATAGAATGCCAAACATGAAATTGTCAAGACTGTCTGCTGCAGAAGAATGTCAGTTCACCGGCAAACTTTGGCTAACTTCAAGTTCAAACTTGTATATCAAGCTAGATTTTCTAATTAAAGTTTGAGCTAGAATGGATTGTCTGACTCGATGTTGCATTTGTATGTGGAACCTCTCAAGCGTACATATGTTAAACAATAAAAATGCTGCCCATCATTTACCAAATAGTGCTAAGTTCGTAGCTGATTTTTAATTAAAAATTTGCGGGCTTCTGCAACTTTAGTAAGCACGAATTGGGTGGCAGTTTAATTGAATTTCTTGAGCCCCAACCTTTAAGCGCATGTCAAAGCATTAAGGATCTGAAAAAACCAAGGCACAATAAAATGCTCTTTGGGCTATGGAGTGGTTGGGGCATCAAACCCTTCCCCACATAATTGTGTTAGCGGGATAAACTTTTCTTGTCCGTGATGAAGCTTCAATCAGAACTTCTGATAGTAGCACCACTGCAGCAGCACAAACGATTCTACTCTGGCACCCGAGTCAGACTGTCAAAGTGCCAATGTATGTATGCAATGCACTATAAAACGCCCTGTGACATGCGAAGAAGTATGCGAAACTTTAAAAAATAACCAAAAGTTGACAGAATAGCGGGAAAATATTCCTATGTATTGACACCGTCAATTACCTACTCTCATCCTCATGCATCCGGTCGTTACAATGTTTCTCGCAGTTTCTCGCAACTTCGCAAGTCATAATACACTCATACAACCTAACCTAATGGTCACTTTTTTGTAACTTAATTACCAATTTTTTACGTTTCAAAGTATCTCAAAATTTTAAAATTGAAACTTGAAAAAAGGTCCCCCAAGGGCTGGTCTCGGTCTCGTAGGTCTCGTTTGGGTGGTCTCGGTTACCTGGTCTCGGTCTCGGTCTCGGTCTCGGTTGCAAACCCGAGACTTGCCAACCCTGACACACACACACACACACACAATATTATATACCTAACACATTGACGTTGCACCATACTTGTGCAGCTTATGAATTCTGGGGGGGGGGCGTGCGGAGCAACTTTTCCAAGCATTTTTGCTTCGTGACCCACCAACTTCCAGCAATTTTGGCGTCGTTAGGTACCTTCAGAAGAACATTCTGGGGGGTGAAGAACCTGTCGGAGGGGGTGGTGAAGTTGCCTTCGGGGGGGGGGGGCTAAACACCCGCTCAAATCCCCTCGCGCCCATGTATGCGTTTCACCCCATGTTCGGAATGGATCTTCGTAGTTTCGTGCTCATGGACGTCCAACTCCCCCGCCGATCTGTTTTTAGCTCTTTCTCTGGTCCACAGCTGGGTCTGCACACCGTTTCCCCCCCAAGTTGATTTAATTTAGGAGGACAGTGTTGATCAAGTTCAATTTGAACAACTGAATTTCTGTACCTGTGATTTTGCCCCAACTTGTTTCAGATCTTCGGCTTTGCCCTGCTGGTCACAGGGATATGGGTGAGGCTGGATTGGCGATTTTCTAAGTTTCTCAGCGAAGAATATCGCCGGGCCACCACTCAGGAACTGCAGGTGGAGAGTCTATACGCTGGCTCCTGGCTCATCCTAGTCACTGGACTGGTTTGCGTGCTGACCGGCTTCCTAGGCTGTTTCGGTGCTATTCGCATGAATCGCATCTGTTTACTTATTGTGAGTTGTTGGCTAGCTAAACCAAACTACTATATATTGGGTGTGTATGATTATGAAAGTCAGAACAAGTAGTGAAGATAGTAGATGTAGAGTTGTTGTCATTTCTTCAGCTTGCATAAAAAATTGGAAAATTTGAAGAAAGTAGAGAGAAATATTTGCAAGTGAATCCTGATTATCATGACAAGAATATGATATGAATATTTTTGCTGCTCATTGACTGAAAACTGACAAATCGAAACTTGAAGGCATTATCTAATAGTGTTTGGGGGGCAAGGAAATGAAAAACACTGCAGTTTTTTTCGTTAGAATTTCATTATCCCATCAGGCATTGTTGATTCAGTTATGAATATGCATATATACGTGTTAGTTTACGAAAAAAACATTTGGCTTGAAATAGTTCAAATTTTTTTACCATCCTCTCGACTACAGAGTTGCTCGTGGACAACACAAGTCGATCTCATCTTGAGAAAGATGAACGGACTACCGTACTAGTTCAAAATTAAGTATATATTGTAGAATGAATCAATGCTTTCGGCTTTTGTCTGTTTAGTACGTGGGACTGTTGACCTCACTGGCTTTGACCAAACTTGGTTTCGGCATTTACGTGTTTGCCAATCGGGATGAGGTATGTTGAGGTTTTTCCTTAATGAGTGGGAAGCGTGGGTATTTTTAAACTTTGATCTTGATTTCAACAACATGTATCGTCCTGCATTCGTGGGCAGGTAGGAAATTCTGGCATATTTTTAGTGGGGCGGGGGGCTGGGGGGTGGCCGCTCCCCCCATTTGGTTCGGAGCCCCTTCCCATTTTGGTCCACTTTGTGGACATAAGGGGTTCGGAACCACTTGTCTGTGAAACCCCCCTCACTCATGTATGGCCATCGGTTAACATTTTTACTCTGTAACAGAACAGTCCCCTAAGGCAAAGGCTAGAGGTTTAGCCAACAGGAAAGTTTAGAGAAAGTATATACACCTGTCTAGCAGGCATCTCATCTGATCCTGTTAGCTTCGGTCGCTTTTTAAACTGACTGTTTTTCTGATGTTTGGGTTAGGTCTAACTCTAAGTGCGAACATTTTGGATAAAAAATTCTGGATGTTGATAAAACTACATAGATTACTGTTGTAAGATGTTTTCAGGTTTTGTTGTAACTTTGTATAGATTTTAGAATTTTCCAAAAGGTGAGATAAACTATGTTTTAGTTAGGCGAACTTAGAATTTGCAAAACTCAACTTATCGAAAACTCGTTGGTTTTTGGTTTTTCTAGCTAGACTATTTTTCATGTTAGATTTTGTGTTTTAGCATACACTCATTTACGTACGATCATCGTTACTAATCCATTGTATGCATGCATATATACTGTACATATAGGTATATTAATTATCAAATATTGGCGATGGCTTTATCAAAATTCTCTCTGTTGTAAACTTGAGGGGAATTCGGCTGGCAACAAAGTAATTAGTGAAAAATAGGTGTTGGCATTGGTTCGTAAAGTATGAAGAATGCCCGTAAAGTTGGGGTTAAGCTTTTAAAAACTTAATTATCATAATTATACATTAATTGACATACTCTTATTAGATAAGTTTTTATTTATTATTAATTTTAGTTGGAGAATCAACTAAGTGAAGCATTAAATTACATGGTCCAGAAATATCTGCAAGCGCCTGAAGTGTTTCATCTGGTCATGGATGCGTTTCAGGATGGAGTAAGAAATTTAATTGAACCTTCTTAATGACTTTAATCAAATTTAATTAAATTTTCGAGTCAGGCAGGTTGGTTAGAGGTTTTTTGAACGTTCGTAAACAAACTTGTCTGTACATATTTACGACTGAGATTTACAGCAGATCAGCATTTTAGCTTAGAAAAGCCTGGTTCATAGTTTTGTTAAGTACAAAGGGGAATAGCATGGAGACAGAAACAGTATATTTTCTGGTCAGTCCAGCTGCTGTGACGATTTTACAAAGGCATTTTGGCTCTATTTTTGTATACAAACTGGACTGAGTCTCCGTTTAGTTCGGGCAGTAAACTACCATATTCGTAAGGACAGTTTTGCTAGGATTGTTTAGGGACAAAAATAGGGGAGATGAACCGAATCTCACTTGAAGAAAGCAAGTGACTACGGGCCAAGTATGGTCAGTCCTCAATTACTGATATAATATCAGCCGTCATTTATAGTATGTGTATGTGTATGATGTAAAAGATTGAAATTTAATTTTTTATTAGAGGTAATTAAATTATTGTTTATTTTCAGTTTGAGTGCTGTGGCAGCTCCGGCTGTGGCGACTATCGAGATCTGGGCATGGACATTCCAAGGTCGTGCGGCAATAGCTGTGATGTGAGTTTCCAGGGCCCCGTTGCACAAAAGTTTATTAGTTATCAGTAAATTTTTATCAGTTATCAGTGTAGCGTTGCACGAAATTTATCAGTAATTTAATGATGAATTCCAATTTCCAATGCATTTCATGTAAGACTGATAACTGATAACAACTGACAATTATTTATTATCAGTTATCAGTAAATTTTGTGCAACGCAGCTTACTAATAATTTAATTTACTGATAACTGATAATGTATCAGTGTTTTGTGCAACGGGCCCCACAGGCTGTTCAGTTTGCTGCCTTTGGGAAAGTTAAGTAACCTGCGTTGCACATTGGCGACCTGAAACCGTGCATCTAAGCTTGTTTTTTTGATGATCAACGCAAGAGCGTCAAATTAAAAAATCTTGCCTAGTAATGGCTAGAACCCGATACATTATTGAAACACGCGATTTCGTTACGAAAAGGACGAACTGCGAGCATCAAAATCTAGAAAAGCGCCTATTTTTTGCGAGTGATTTTTTGTTAAGAACTATGTGTGTTGCCAAAAAACTGTATTTATGAAAATTTGAATTTGTATCATTAAATTTGTATCAAATTTTAGGCTTAAAAATTGTGACATTTTAGGCTCTTATTGCAGATTCGGATTGTTTTATTTCAGGGATGCCGAGTAAAAATTTTCCGGGGTCTTCGTGAAAGCTACGCCGTCGTCTCTGCCCTTGCGCTTTTCACGATCTTCGCTGAGGTATGACAGGGCGTGGTAAAATCGATTCTATTTTCAGCCGTATGTCCGATCAGTCGGAATGTTGGGATTAATTGGATTGGATTTAATTTTTGTTTTGACAATGACTCTAATAACTATAAAGCGAAATCGAATTTATCGTGCCAAGTTTATATTCATCATACGTTGCAGTACTGTGCAAAGTTTGATAATTCTGCCATTGGCTTTAGATAAACATAAATTGTATTATTAAGCGAGTAAATTTTAATCTAATCTATATATTTGATCCAATTTAGGAATTAGCCACCGACTACGATATTATTTAAGTATGAAATTAATATTTTTACCAGCTATGATTTTTTTCCAATGCTGGCTGAAGGGACATACGGCTGTTGTAAAGTGTAAAAACTAGGATCTTAGTTTTTTTAGAAATGTTTTGTTTTTAGAAAAATAGAATTTAAATGTTTTTACAACCTTCTATTTCAGCTGTGCGGAGTCGTGCTGGCTCTAAACCTTGTCTGTCACGCGCCCGAATTTAGACCCACAGAGAAACGGGGCACGGTGAAATATCAGCCCTATCAGGAAACCGAAATCTCCGAAAGCATTGAGATGCCCCACAATGAGCCACCCAACGAGTACCCACCCCTGCCCCTGCCCCAAAAACAACAGCCTTATTTGCAGTATACATAGTAGTTTTGAGGCTGTTTTAGCGTGTACGAAGCCTAGTTTATTAAGCCATGTTTTGCGTGTACAGTCATAGGGCCAATTTCTAAAATGGATTAAACGGATTATGATTAGATTAAAATTTGTTTTGCCAATAACTCATGACATCGTGAATTATTGTGCACAAAATTTTTTAAGTCCACGGTCTACCTCAACATCGAGAGCTGAAGTTATTAGGCAAACAAATTTTAATCTAATCCGTTTAATCCATTTTAGGAATTGTCCCATAGAAAAGCTGCTACGCTGGCTTGTACAACAATCATAGACCAAACGGTTTTTGCTTACGGACAAACGGACACACTTTTGGACCATTAGTATCAACTAGGCTTCGTTTAACCTGAAGACGATTTGTACAGTGTATCGATTGCGACGTTTAACTGATATTGTAAAGTGTTTTTCTTGCCTGATTCTGTACAGAGTTTTTTTAGTATTTATCTAATTCTGACACTTTTTGCGGGGCATCATATTTGACCCCACCTCTTGACAAAACTTTGACGATCAAAAATGTGACTTAAATCAGTTATTATTGGATGACTTTCCGACAAAATGTAAAAAATGCCTGTATCTTTTTATGTTAGATTTTTTACAAACAATATTGGCTTGAACGTACAGTACCATGTTTTTTGTGGGGGGGGGGGGGGGTGCCCGTCTACTTAGTCCAGAACCCCCAAACCCAACCCTTCCCATTTTCACCTCTTTTATTTCAGAGATTCGTAGCCAATTTTTTTCCCAAAACATGTTAATGACTTTTTTATTTCTGAATGTCAATGTCAATATGTGTGATTTCTGTGTGCTTTTTTTTAATTTCAAGGTTGAATGACGACTTAGTTACGGATAAAGTAACAACCGTTTTTTCTGAATTAAAATTGTATCACATAGTGATTTTCGTGCCCATTTTGATCATGCCCCCCCATATGAATATTTTGCCTAAAAATGTGCCAGAAATACGTATATAATTTTAGCTAAAAATGGGAGCCCCATCAAGTTTAGGGTTTGTGAGAGGGTTTTTACAATAAGCCAAAATATGGCTCAAAATCTGGGTTAAATTTGTGAAGCTACTTGTTGAAATAAAGGACTGTAGTGCAGTATGAAAATGCAAGCTTACTACAGGTAGTTCCACGTCAAAAAATAAACGGACTTTAGGCACTTGCGGTCATCTACTTCAATGGCATTTGCCAGTGGCATACCCAGAAAAAAATTTCGGGGGAAGGAATGAGTTTTCGATTTTTTGTAATGGGTTAAAATGCACTTTTTAGCAATTTTAACACTTACAAAATGCACTTTTTATCAGTTTTAACGACTTACAAACGCAGGATCACCAAACTATAAAGTTGCAGGGGTCTGGGGGTGGCAGTCCCCAGAAAAAAAGTGGCTATTTATTTTTCCAATTTTTAGACCGAATTTGGTCAACTGGAGACGTATCAGAAATTTTTTCCGACAGAAAAACTAAAACAATAGATTATATATAACGTCACATCAGGCAGTGTATAAAGGCCTATTCACACGATGGCGCATTTTGCTCCATGGCGCACGCCATGGCGCATGAGAGGGCGCTTGAGCGGGCGCACACGCACACGTCTTGCATACTGCATTGTGTGAAATAATGCAGCAGGCAGTGTGAAAATAGAATGCGCCCGCTCATGCGCCCTCGTGTGTAGGGTTGTTTAAGTTATGAGATTTTAAATCAGTTAAAGTTACAGTTAAGTTATTAGCCAAAAATTAAATCAGTAAAAGTTACAGTTAAGTTATTGGCCAAAAATTAAATCAGTTAAAGTTACAGTTAACTGATAACTTTAACTGATACTTTAACTGAAATTAATCAGTTATGGGGCAAAATTTTGACAATTTTGGAAATGTTCACAATTTTGAGGAAGCATTAAAAGTGCACGTTTTTATTAACTAACATAACTTACAACTTTAAAAATAACTTTCAAGTCCACTAAACTACTTTTCAAACGTTAAACGTTTGTATTACACACACGGGGCTACCGGCATTTACAAAAGCTTAATTCAATTGTACTTCTCCCATGATTTGTAATTTAAGCATGCCCAGTTTTTGCTTTCTAGTTTAGCATTGTTTCAGTTTTATATATACCATAATTTAACTTATATCATGAATACATAATAGTAAAAGTATGGCACTCTCCCTATTCTTGGACTTGCGTCTAGTGCGGAGTGCAAAATAGCCCTTTTTTGTATGCTTTTGAGGGGTACCTTCATAATTTCATATGTAATAACTTTCATAATGTCTCGAAAGAAAATAGGGTACCACACCCCCCCTCAAAACCGTACAAGACCGAACTAAACTGGAGGTGGTACCATCCCTGAGTTCAAGACACTAAGAAAGACCTTTCGCAACGCCAGCCTCAGTTGAGTACAGGCCACAGGGTCCTGAAATGAGGGGTATACTTTATAGTGTGCGTGCACTTAGCAACTATTTGCACTGGCACGTGAAACAAACGTGCATAAATTTGTGTGCTACACGCACTCGTTCATGCACTTGGCGCTTCCGTATCTACATAACAGTGCGTATAAATTATTGTTGAGTTTACTCTGCTCTCTGCATCGTCCGATAAACATACAAAAATAATTTTGTGAGCGTCTTCTAATATATGGGACATGCATATATTTGTATTGTTTTTATGTATTTGTAGTTTATTGTATTTTTGAAAAAAATATTTTTTTTCATAACATAATTGAAAATAACTTTCAGTTATGCGCATAACTGAAATTATATTTTCAGTTCAGCGTGTTAACTGAAATTATTTTCAGTTAACTGATCTAAATCAGTTTTTGGCGATAACTTCAGTTAAGTTACAGTTAAGTTAACTGCCTTTGTCACCAAATCAGTTAAAGTAAAAAGTTTAACTGCAACGCAAAATGTAATCAGTTAAGTTATCAGTTAACTTTAACTGATTACTAAAATAGAAAAAGTAATCAGTTATCAGTTAACTGAAACAACCCTACTCGTGTGAATAGGCCTGTACACAAGTAAATGTATGTATATGTAGCATAATATATTCGTGTAGTCGTGTAGACATGCAAATGCAGCATAATGTACTGGTGTATACATGCATAGGCTTTGACGAAAGATAATAACAAGGAATAGTAAGCCAAAGAGTTGCAGGGGTTTGAGGGCGGCAGCCCTCAGAAAACATTTTTGATTTTTAGGCCAAATTTGTCAATTGGAGACGTATCAGAAAAATTTTCCGGCCGGACCATGAAAACCAAAGGGGGGACCCTTGTGTAAAATATTCGGGGGGGGGGCGACTAATTCGCCCCCTTGGGTACGGCCTTGGCATTTGCCAAGAGTTGGGGTTTACAAATTATAATGCGAAAAAACTTAAGTGTCTATAAGTTATTTCATTGCATTTATGTATATATTTTGTAATATACTCTGTTTCGGTTGTGATTTTTTACTGTTTCACTGCCGTGTACTTAATTTTAGCAGTGTTGTGAATTGTGATGTTTTTTTAGTGATTTCTGTTTGACGTCGACCAATTTTGTGGTTGTGCTATTGTTTATCGCAGGGAAGAAATATAATAAAATGTAAATAATGTTACGTTGTTATTTGTGGTCTTTGTGACAATTTTGGAATTATAGGAAAAGCGAAAGGGCGATTTTAGGGGGGGGGGGGTGGTTTGTTCGTAGCACTGGTTGGGGGGGGGGTTGCTTCTGTGGGGGGAATCAAGATGAAACTCCCACCTCGCTAACAAAGGTACAGTATTACGGATTGTATATTGGATAATTGGGTTTTTTTTTGAGGGGGGGGGGATAAGTAGAGATAACGGATTGGTAGCAACACACTGGTGTTGATAGATTAAAATAAAAAATGTCAATTATGTCTAAAGTATATGCAGGAATCGATCCAGCTATCTGGAAACTAAATTTATACTTGAACCCCCTGTTCAGCTAATATTGCGAAATAATCTCGCCGCTCACTCATAATCCATATTATCGGTTGGTGAAGTAAACGGACAAACGGCTGTAAGGAAAAGATTATCACCGTACTACTAGTGTGTAAGATCACTTTGTGGCGTGAATTTTTCTTACGGCTGAACGTTCGTACGGCTGTAAGTATGAATCAATCAAGTAGGAATCTTCGCTTATGTTTCATGCCTACACCGCCGGCAGAAATGGCTGAACTATGAGACAAAACAGGCGGCGTGATTTTTCGTGACTCTACTACTGATGCTTGCGAGTCGTTCTTTCCGTAATGAAATCGCGTGTTTCTTGTTGTCTCAGGGTCCAACATTTTCTGGTCGAACTTCAATAGGCTACTTTCAGTAACACACAGCCAAAAGGAAGAGTTTACTTCGGCTTGTACGCACGCGCTAAGTTGTTTATTTGAAAAAATTAACACGTGCTGTAAACTTTTTTTAAGGAGTCACCACTTTGAATTGGCGTGACTTATGAGCAACAGATTTTAGGCTAACATATAATTTAAGCTTATGTGAACGCTCTGAAACCTTTTTTGGTCAAAATCGATATTTGTAATTGATTAAGTTGTTTCAATGATTTGTGTATATTCGTTATAGTAGCTGCACCTAGTGTTCATGACAGTTTTTCTATTTGCGTTGGAAAGTTTAATGTAGATTGTAGCTGCTTATAATTGTATTTCAGCTTATAGTTGGCTGTTGTCATTGAATTAATGTTTTTAGATGTTGACTTTAGTTTTAATGTGTTAATAGTTTCGCTCTATTACCTATGTACTTATTTACAATCTCCAACAAAGTGACCCACCCACCCGTATTCTATGTCCGACCGAAAATTTCAAAACACTAGAATAACGAAACGAAACACATGATTTCATTCCTAAAAGAACTAAAGACTAACCAGAAATTGCTGAACCCTGAGATAAAACTGGTGGTGTGATTTTTGTGACTGCTTGCTGCACTCTTGATGAATGCAATTCGTTCTTTTCGTAATGATAATGAAATAACGTGTGCTATTTTTGTCTCAGGGTTCAGCAATTTTTGGTCAGACTTTAATTTCATTCATCATGAGTACAGCAATAAAATGTCGCGAAAATTACGCCTCGTATTTTGTCTCAGGGTTCAGCAATTTTTGGCCAGACCTTAATTCGTTACTACTAGGGCATATTAAATCCATTTAATCTCATTTATTTAATCTGTCTGTCGAGGAAGTGTTGTAATGAGTTAGCGTTGGTGCAGTTGCCAATAGTAGAACATATATTTGGCGGCTTTTGACATATTACAACCAACTGACTTTTGCTTCGATTCGATTAAGAAGCTTATATATTTTACCTCATAATATATAATCGGGTGGATGCTTGGGCGTGTCTACGAACCAAGTGGGGACACTGGAATTGTTAAACCCACCAAATGAGGACCAAAACGTTTGCTTGTGTCTTTTGACGAAAAAAGAAATTTTGCATGACTAAAGTTAAAGTTATAGTTTCGTTCGTATGCGAAAAAATATGCAAAATGAGTGTGTCGATTTCTCACTACAAGTTGGTCCTTGTCCCTGTATCTACATATGTCCTATATAGGTATCAACCAGGCTTAACGGAAGTGATATAATTATTAATTACATTACGTACTCAAATTGAGTATATATTGCTTTATAGGCGATGTTATTGCCAAAGCATTGTTAACCTAAATCTGTTTGATAGAATTTGACAAATATAAACTTACACCTCAAAAGTTTTAGGTCCTCGCTGCGGTGTGTGTGTGTGTGTGTGTGCTGCAGATAGACTTAGGCTTGCGCGTGGGTCCTCTTGGCTTGCAGTGCAATTTAGGGCGCATTCAGGCAATGGGAGTAACAGCAACTTTCACGGGCCTGTTGTCTGCAACGGCAAACGGCATTCTAGTCCAACAATGAACATTTCTGGGGCCCCCGTCTTCGATTATTAACCAGCCAGCCTGCCATTACTAGACACAATGTGATACGGCTGAGGTCTAATCAATTTATGTAATACCCACTAATGACTACTTACTTATCGTGCCCAAATGCCGACAATATTGACGGCTAAAAGCCGCTAAATTTCATTTGATTACTTGGCGAATATATATTCAATTTTACATGTTTGATCGTTTTCGCGTAAATTTTCGACTAATCGCGTGCTAAACGGAGTTTCGTGGTAATTGTACATAAGTGGCGTTTTATTGAGTATAATATTATCTTAAACATGAGGTCGATCGATTTATTGAAATGGCTTTGCAACGATCACTAAGTGACCCGACCCTTCGATATAAGTTCAGCAGTTGCTCCGTTGAGTCGAGTCGGTTACTCGATTCTGCGCTGAATCGAGCAGATTTAGAATCGAGTATTTGCTCGTTTGCTGGGGCTCCCACGATGCCTTCCTCGACCACCCACTATCCGGACATCGGGATGGCTCAGATTGTATCGACCCATCGATCGAAAGCGCCCCCTGAGTCCGATGCCATGCGATCCTACCTACCCGTCCCCCCTCCCCAGAACTCCAGCAAAGGCAGCAACCTCCCGGTACCCCCTCCTCCTGAACGCAAATCGAGAAACATGGAGCCATCGACCAAATCCAGTCGAGTACATCATCCGCACTATTATCATCATCATCGAGATAAGAAGACACGTGAGCATCATCCGAACGGGGAATTGAATCGAGCAAAACCACCCGTAATTGATCAGAAAGCGTCGAGCCGGCACGATACAAACTCGACTGTCCAGACCGCAGCCAATCACAACGCTCCGGTCGATCACGTGACTGCGGTCGAGACTACGACTGAGCTAGTAAACAGTGAGAGCACAAATGAACTGGAACCAGTAGCGGCGGTGGAAACCCCGAAAGCCCCAAAACCCCCCCAAGCGGTTGTAAGCCCCCCCGCCGAGCAAATTCGGGCGGTACGTCTGCATGCAGCCCGTTTGCGATCTCAACGAAACAGGGTGTGTTCCATGGCTATCGTTCATGCTTCTCTTACCCCAACCCTATTCAGGATCGATTCATACTCGCAGCCGTACGTCCGCTCAGCCAAAAAGGTCTATTGTAATATAGAATTACTGGAAACATTTTTGCAATTTTGCTGGCAATACGGACGTACGGTTGGAAAGATGAATCGACCCTAACTGCCGTACATCTCAGAATTAGGGTGATGCATAGCGCATAGGAATTTAGTCATTAGTCGAACGAAATCATGTTTAGTTGCAGTCTTAGCTTAGTCTTGGTAACCGCAGATGCATATATCGATATTATATATACGTGAACTTTTGTAATAATTATGTTTTACAGTACGGAGCGTGTGTATGGTTTTTACCAGTATTACGTGATTCTGAGGTGTACTGTAGTCCCAAATTTATATAACTTTTAAATAATATATTTACTCTAGTAGAGTTAAAAACTAATCAAAATTGCTGAACCGTAATGAAAAAAAACCCTGCGCGTGTATTCTTGATGAAAACCGTTCTTTTTGTAATGAAATCACGTGCTTATTTTTGTATCCGGTTTCAGCAAGTTTTGGTTAGTTAAGTAACTGTAGAAAATTAGTTTAGTCTAATTTAAGTCTGACCCAAAAATGTTGAACACTGAGACAAAACAGGTGGCGTGATTTTAGCAGCTACTAGCTGTACTCTTAATGGCTCAAATTTGTAAAAAATCCCGTTTTGTTTTGTCTCAGCGGTCAACATTTTTTGGTCAGTCTTCAGCTAATATAAATTTGGGAGTAAATTTTTATTTTAGTAGATTACATTAGTAGATGTTTTAAATGAAACCAGTAGTGTTTAGTTCTTAGTAGATCAGTGTTGAATTATTCGTCTGCTCTTCTAGTATGTAGAAATTACATAGTCTTCTTCTATTTATTAATATTAATTTAATATAAAGTATTCTATATTGATGTTTTTGTAGACTGTTTTGGGTTGCAGTGCACGTAGTCTAGCAATAATTTACTGATTCAGTCGCAATCATTTCTTATCTTTTAGATTTAGACTTCTATATCCGTAGATAACATATAGAAAAGTTTTAATATTTTTTAGATTTATTTTTTAATCGATTTCTATGATGTTTGGTTTTATTGGCGAACGACTAACCGGCTTAAGGGGGCGCTCTGAGTAACTTCCAATAAATCAAATTGCTATAATTTTTCTTTTCTTGCTGCTACAAAGTTTTTTTAAGTGCAACCAAGACACACACCAGGCAAGTATTTTTGCTAAGTTTGAGAACTCTGGGAGCACTTTAGAAAATTTTATGATGACATCAAAAGTAAAAAATTGCAAAATTTGTCGAAATTTTGAAATGACGTAGCTCAGCGGTACCTCAACCAAATTTGACAATCAATAGCTTAAAATTAAATTGAAGACAATTTTCTGGCCGAGGTGCCATTTTTGTCGAATTTTAGTTAGTAGCAACAAATTTTTAATTATTTTAATTTTTTTCAAAAGTGACGGTTTAAAAAGCCTGTCATATTTAGGCAATTCATAATAATTACAAATCAAGAAGTTTGACGCCTCCATATATGTCTGTTTTAACTGTTTGCAAAGTTTCATTTGATTCGGTTTCTGCAGCTGAGAGTAATCTTGAAAAAATGAGCACCATAGCAAAATTTCACAAACCTGGAGTTTGCCTACACATACGTATTTTCCAAAAAATGGAGCTAATTTTTCTGTACTAAAATCCGTTGAGAAAAGTTTCAGAAGCCAAAAAGTAGCTAACGAAAAATTAGTTTGAAAAATAGTCTATTTATTGTCAATGTTGGTCAACGTATTTTAGAAATTTTTTTAGAAAGTTTCGCCTACACTACGAATTTTTAAAAAACTGCACCTAGCAATTTGCTATACAAAATTGGGCCCAAGTGTAGTGTCCTACACTGTTAACTTTGTTGCAAATTTGCCAACTTGGCCAACTTAAATGGCCAACTTGGCCAACTTAAGTTGGCCAAATCAACTTGGCCAACTTGGCCAACTTCAGTTGGCCAACTCAACTTGGCCAACTTGGACAACTTAAGTTGGCCAACTCAACTTGGCCAACTTGGCCAACTCAACTTGGCCAACTTGGCCAACTTAAGTTGGCCAAATCAACTTGGCCAACTTGGCCAACTTAAGTTGGCCAGCTCAACTTGGCCAACTTGGCCAACTTAAGTTGGCCAGATCAATTGGCCAACTTGGCCTTAAATTGGCCAACTCAACTTGGCCAACTTGGCCAACTTAAGTTTTTTCAAGTTAGTTAGTTAATGAAAATGAAAATTTGAAATGTAAACTTCGAGATTTGAACTTGACTTTATTTCAAATAGTGAAAGTATCGGATGTTCAAGTTGGCCCAGTTGGCCAACTGAAGTTGGCCAAGTTAGCCAAGTTGAACATCCGATACTTTCACAATTTAAAATAAAGTCACGTTCAAGTCTCGAAGTTTACATTTTAAATTTTCATTTTCATCAACTGACTAACTAACTTGAAAAAACTTAAGTTGGCCAAGTTGGCCAAGTTGAGTTGGCCAACTTAAGTTGGCCAAGTTGGCCAAGTTGATTTGGCCAACTTAAGTTGGCCAAGTTGGCCAAGTAGATTTGGCCAACTTAAGTTGTCCAAGTTGGCCAAGTTGAGTTGGCCAACTTAAGTTGGCCAAGTTGGCCAACTGAAGTTGGCCAAGTTAGCCATTGAAGTTGGCCAAGTTGGCCAAGTCAGCTGGCCAACTTGACCATTTTTAATAGCACAAGACCAGGACGGTGTGCTCCCGGATGTGCCCTCAAAATTTTTTAAAATAAATTTTAATGTCTTTTCAGATTTATTTATTTCTCATTATCCCACATTTAGGCAGAACAGTTAACAATTCTTCGAAACAAAACTAACTAACTACAATATCATCAACTGACTAAGTTGGCCAAATTTGGCCATGTAGGACACTACACTTGGGCCCAAAATTGTTTTAAAAAGTACCAAAAGCCATATAGAATTTTTTGTTATATCGAATTTAAAATTTTTTCCCATTGAAAAATTGGTTGAAATTTCAAGGTAATCAAGATTTGACGTTATATACATCAAACGAAAACTAGTTTGATTTTAAACAACTTTTCTTCTTGAGTTAACCAACGAAAACTTGACTGAAAAATTTAATCGCTCAAAGTCGGTTATTCAGAGCGCCACCTTGGGAAGATTCATATTCACAGCCGTATGTGCGTTCAGCCATCAAAATAGCGAACAAACACACAACAGATTATCACTAAAGTCTGACAGACAAGCCCAGTTTTCTGCAAAATCATTCAGTAAGCACTAAGTTGTAATTTTTAAGTACATTTTCCCAGAGGCCATTGTAAACCTGTTGGGACAGCTCATGTGTAGTTTTCAATGCATAAAACCAATATCAGCTAATTAGATTGCAAAACCTTCATAAGATTTTGTTCCACCAGCATTATCAGTAATTTGACCAAAACTATGCTGTAGATATGCGTCTTATGATATAGCTTAGTACACTGGTAGTGTACATATTCCACGTACATATACGCAAGCGAATGAGCCGAACTTCACTTGACTCAAAATGACGTTAATGCATCCACGCGGTATACAATTAGTAATAATTATACTTCCCGACAGCAAACACCTGGAGTTTGCACTCGTTCATGTACTCACTCACTGAAATTATAATATAGTTTGCATTGCACTTATAATTCTGAACAAAGACGGCAGCATCGTATGCCTAGTGGTTAGAAGGTGTTACTCTAAAACCGAAGGTTGTAGGTTCGATTCCAGACAAACAAGTAGGCCCCAAAAGGGGCAAGGTTCCTTCCCCGGTGTCTACCTTTCAGGTTTAAATGAAATGGTTCTCTATTCCATACCTACCGTAAGCTATAGGGTCTGGGTAAAATCCAGCCCCAGCCCCAGCCCCGGCCCCAGCCCCAGCCCCAGCCCCAAGTGGGTAAAACCCAGCCCCAGCCCCAAATGTAACAGTGGGTAAAATCCAGCCCCAGGTTGGGTAAAACCCAGCCCCAGCCCCAACTGGGTAAAACCCAGCCCCAGCCCCAAATGGGTAAAATCCAGCCCCAGCCCCAAATGGGTAAAATCCAGCCCCAGCCCCAACTAGGTAATTTCCAGCTCCAGCCCTGGCCCCAGCCCCAGCCTACGCCCACCCCGGCCCCGGTTGGCAAAACACATCACCACAATCAGATAGGCAAACCTTTGATGCAACTTCAACTATTACAGCAAGGCCGAATCACCGTTTGGCCGAAAAAGTTTTTGATGCATAATTAGTCACTGGTAGGGAACTGTAATCGTATTCAAAATTAAAGCAATGCACTTTATCATACGAATTTAAATTTTCTAACACTAAACTTCAATCTCAGTTCTCCACGTTTTCAACCAACTTTGGCTCTGTTCCGTCAAATTTTATTTGTATAAATTCTCACAGTTTGTATCTTTTAGTTACATTTCGTGAAAACTTTGATAGTTTTCTGTCGAATTTTAGTTAAATTCAGTGAGCTTTATGTATTTTCCTTGCAGTTCAATTCCTGCTTTGTGTCAATGAATTCATGTATCTAATGCTAAGTTTTCGTAATGATTTTTAATTTTTCTGTATTTTTCAACAACACCAATCAATAGATACCAACTGAGAAGAATAATGCATGTATGTAGGTATGCTTCTAAATGATTTCGGCCTGATTTGGCCTACATAGCAGTGACACGACCAGCTAAAGGCCTCTTGCCACGAAGGCGCAATTTGCTCCATGGCGTACGCCATGGCGCATGAGCGGGCGCATGACAGGGCGCATGAGCGGGCGCATGACAGGGCGCATGAGAGGGCGCATGAGCGGGCGCACGAGCGGGCGCATGAGCGGGCGCACACGCACACTTGCATTCTGCAGTGTGTGAAATAATGAGGCCGGCAGGGCAGTGTGAAAATATATCACTGCTATGTAGGCCGAATCTCCTTTAGGCCGAAATCATTTCAGAAGCATACCTACATACATGCATTATTCTTCTCAGGTGGTATCTATTGATTGGTGTTGTTGAAAAATACAGAAAAATTAAAAATTATTACGAAAACTTAGCATTAGATACATGAATTCGATTGACACAAAGCAGGAATTGAACTGCAAGGAGAAGCTTACTGAAATTTATCTAAAATTCGACAGAAAACTGATCAAAGTTTTCACGAAATTTAACTAAAAGATACAAACTGTGAGAATTTATACAAATAAAATTTGACGGAACAGAGCCACAAAGTTGGTTGAAAATGTGCAGAACTGAGATTGAAGTTTAGTGTTAGAAAATTTCAATTCGTATGATAAAGTGCATTGCTTTAATTTTGAGTACGATTCCCTACCAGTGACTAATTATGCATCAAAAGCTTTTTCGGCCTTGCTGTAATAGTCGAAGTTGTATCAAAGGTTTGCCTATTTGATTGTGGTGATGTGTTTTGCCAACCGGGGCCGGGGTGTGCGTAGGCTGGGGCTGGGGCCAGGGCTGGAGCTGGAAATTACCTAGTTTTGGTTGGGGCTGGATTTTACCCATTTGGGGCTGGGGCTGGATTTTACCCAGTTGGGGCTGGGGCTGGATTTTACCCATTTGGGGCTGGGGCTGGGGCCAGGGCTGGAGCTGGATTTTACCCATTTGGGGCTGGGGCTGGATTTTACCCATTTGGGGCTGGGGCCGGATTTTACCCAGTTGGGGCTGGGGCTGGGTTTTACCCACTTGGGGCTGGGGCTGGGGCTGGGGCCGGGGCTGGGGCTGGGGCTGGATTTTACCCAGACCCAAGCTATACTTCGTATATCTTAGTGTACTTTATAACTAGCTCCTATTCTTACTTAATCTAAATACGTAGTACGTACAAAAAAGTGCTGCAGGATGTTAAGCATCCCGCTGCACGAGCCATTTGGCTCAAAAGTGACACTTTGATCTGAGCTGAGCAAATCAGCTCTAAGAACAAGAAGCGATAAGCAGTGTTTTTTAATGGCTCTTATATACAGCTGGTGAAACATCCCGGTGCCGAGTTTGAAAAAGTACATTGTTACAGCAGTGTACATCGATTATTGATTTTTCTGCATATACGCAGACAAAAATCAGCAGCCAGCTCCCAAGCTGAAAATACACGTAAAACATACTGGCTATGCAGCCTGCTCAGTAGCGTTAAACGCTACGTGCAGTTAATTTCAAAACAATAGTTCCTTCTCTAGAAGGAACAACAATTTTTAAAAAGTTTTTCTACCATGCCTACGTAACGACGAAAATTACAAACCCAGTACACTTACACTGAAGCAAGCCAGCCAAGCACTTACATGTAGGTAAAATGTAATAGACGGTTGCGATTTGACGGTGGCGGACGTGTAAAACACACTCCGCACATGAGCACTTCAACGTTAGCAACACGCTAGGATTTTAAAATTAAAATTAAAGACCTGTTGGGCTGTGGCCCAACAGGAAAAATAGTTGCACCATTTGAGAAAACAAAACATGTGATTTCGTTAACGAAAAGGATAGACTTTGACTATCAAGAGTACAGCAAGTAGTCGCCAAACTTATGTCACTAAAATAAGTTATTTTTTGTCAGATTTTAGTTTGTTTGTTTTTTCGCAATTTTCTGGGCTGAACATATGTACATATGTAGTATGTGATGAATTTCGCCATATTATAATAGTGGCTGACACAATTAAATTGCAACTTCGCTGCAATTTCTGCAATAAGCATTTGCAATTATGGATTAGAGGGATTAAATAAAATTACACTCGTTAACTAATCTTGGAGTAACTAGCGGTATTGTAGCTTTATCCACATCTACTTTTCTACGCTAACGGAGTATATGTTAATAAATAAATTCTTGGTAAAGCAAATACTCTTCATATCTGGACTCTTCACTTTAGCTTCGCTGCGAATTGAGTATTGAACTTTTTATGCAACGGAATTTTAGGCAGATGTTTTTCATATGTGCATAGGTATCTAGCTTATTTCAATTCTTTCTTAATGATGCCAAATAAAATTCTTCAATTTTGATTTGGCGTTATTAAAATATTTAGCTAATAGCTATTTGGTTTTTGATGCAATAGAATTTTTGGTGTTACCTGTTGACGCATAAAGACTGTATCAAGAGTAGTTTTATCCTATCTGACTACCTACTTTATCCCTTAGCTTTGACTGGTCTGGTGTAATCAATTCATACTTACAGTCGTGTTTCCGTTCAGCAGGCAAAATTATAAATTCGAAACTATCAAGAGCATATAATAGTATATCCTATTATGTACTCTTGAAATACAAAAATGTATACAAAATAATCACTCCACAATTTGATTTTTAAACTAAAGTCGGACCATAGGTAAATTGCTGAACCCTGAGACAAAACAGGTGGCGTGATTTTTGTGACTACTCGCTGTACTCTTGATGCTTGACATTCGTTTTTTTCGGATTGAACTCGCCTGCTTCTTTTTGTCGCAGGGTCTAGCAATTTTTGGTCTGACTTTAATTAGGGGCATGGTTATTTTATAATTTTGAACAGCTGAACGAACGGCTGTAAGTGAGTATCGACCGTTATCCGTTGCTTTCTGCATCCACATCATACAGAGCAGAAAAAATATTGATTAACAAAAATCTTCAACTGTTTTTTAACTTTAGGATCTTCCTTTACCGGTTTAAGGGATTTAGTTTTAGCCCGACTTAACCGAGTTGACAGCTTCAACTTTTAATGGGATGCTATTCATTAGCGGTACATAGTTTAACCCTTTAATGCCCGGAGTATCACTGGCTAGACAGTGTCATTCAAAGTTTAGAATTTGTATCAGCTCAGCCATAATATGTACCTCACCCTAGAGTATCAACACAGCAACTGTGCGCCTGCCATAGTTAAATGCTAGCAATAAACTACCCGCTGTATCTGATGTACAAAAAGCGGACTGCCAAAGTTGCATTGGAATTTCATAAAGTGGCTCCAAAGAAAATACTACTTTTGCGATGAAAAAAAGTAAAATTTGCGCATTGCTTAAACAAGCATAGGTTTTGCTGTGTGGCAGTAAGACTAAAATTTGCGAGCCAAATGCTAAGATCTACAATTCCCCATAAAAACAGCTCAAAGATCCTGTCACTAGAATTTACTAGTCAAGCTGCATAGCCCTAGATGTAAGTAGTTCATATTGTGATATCACCCATGATCCTCTGAGCATGATAGGGTTAATATGCATATTAATGATCTATATCACGTTGATTTCTATGTTCAATCTGTAAAATAGATGGCGGTTCTATCAGTTTAGAGATCATACTTTTACCTGAATCAGACAGTCCGCTCTGATATTAATTCCAAAACTACGAACTAAAAAGTACAATCCCATTTAATCCGGTAAAGGAATGGGCTCCGAAACTATGTTTCTGCGGAAGTATAAATTACTGTGCAAGTATTAATTATTTTTGTAATTAATTTGTAATGTGATATAATTTGCTTTATTTATGACTTTTTGATTAATTGCTCGATTAATTGATTAATAATTGGGCCTTATCGATTTTTTAAGATCCAGGAATTGGGAGACAAAGAGGTGAAGGACGATCCCGAGGGTCACCTGATATACGCGATCGGCGATAAACTGCAGGAACGATGTAAGATATATAGCAGAGAAGTTCAATTTCAATAAATCAATAATCAATAATTTCAATAATAATAATCAATAGAGATGGGTGGTTCGAATCCCGCCTAGGTCATTCTGATGATAGTAGTATAGTGACGGCATCTCAGGGCAGATTGGGGTGGGTGCATTGGGGTGGGTGCATGCGTGTTGCTAGCCTGTCTGCTGCTATTTCAAGGTCATATTACTACCATATAGCTGTTGTCATGGTAACTACTTGGTCTATCTTTCCCCGATCATGGTTAAAATTTGGTAAGAAAACGGTTAAGTTTTGGTTAATATTTTTTGCTTTATGTGTTAATCATAGGCATAATTTATCGATTTTTGTGGTTTTGCATGGTCATTAGTGTGTGTTTTGTGGTAATATTTTGGTAAGTAAGTGGTCGTTTTGTGGTCAGAATAGTGTAATAATGTTTTAAATTAATGTACAGAATTATACAAATGTTAGATTAATGTATAGATTTTGATAAATATTACAGTATTTGGTCATAATTTAGTCAGCATATGGTTAAGTTTTCTTTAATATTTTTGCTTTATGTGTTAATCATAGGCATAATTTATCGATTTTTGTGGTTTTGCATGGTCGTTAATGTGTGTATCGTGGTAAAAGTTTGGTTCATGGTCGGAATTTAGTGAGTCTTTGGTTATTTTTTGGTCAGTTGTTACTGTCTTATGTGTAAATCATAGGCTTGCTTTTGTGATTTTTGTGGTTTTGCATGGTCGTTAGTGTGTGTTTCGTGGTAAAGTTTTGGTTGATGGTCGGAATTTAGTCAGTATTTGGTTAGCTTTTGGTCAGAAAATGGTTAAGTTTTGGTTAATACTTTTTGCTTTATGTGTTAATCATAGGCATAATTTATCGATTTTTGTGGTTTTGCATGGTCATTAGTGTGTGTTTTGTGGTAATATTTTGGTAAGTAGTCAGAATAGTGTAATAATATTTTAGATTGATGTACAGAGAGTTAGTTTAATGTAATAATATAGACTTTAATTAATATTTTCAGTATTTGGTCATATTTTAGTCAGTCTTTGGTTAAGTTTTGGTTTATTCTTCGGTTTATTCTTCTATTTTGGTCTTGGTTGTATGTGTTAATCATAGGTATAGATTAGCGATTTGTGTGGTTTTGGGTGGTCATGAGTGTGTTTCTGGTGGTAAAATTTTGGTTAATGGTCGGAATTTAGTTAACCCTTAGTTATTTTTCACTGCCTTATTTGTAAATTATAGCTTGATTTTGGAATTTTTGTGGTTTTGTGTGGGTGTGAGTGTGTTTTTCGTGGTTATGTTGTAGTTGGTGGTGGTTGTGATCTATATTTTTTTATTACTTGTTGCTTATTAATTAAATATTTATTTCTATTCCACATTTTTTCAGTATTTTACACTTATTTTTCATTTTATTGTATTTCAGTTACTGTCTTACTGGAGTGCATGTCCTTGTCTCTGTAGTTAAAATTTGCACTTAAATCTAATTATCTTATGTAATAGTAAGCCGATTTTCATGATCTTACTGTCATTCGATAGCCTTATTTTTTAGCTATAGTGAGATATTTTGATCTAGTGTATAGCCTTAACCGTTGTGAAGTAGTAGGTTGTGTGTAGTATCTAAGTGTTAAATGTAGGTTGTAAAATTTATTAATTACTTGTTGTTTATTAATTGTTTATTAGTATTACACATTCATTAGTATTTCACACACACATTATTTCAGTTTGTTATGCTTGTCTTACTGTAGTTTTCTAGAAAAATAGCTTAAGTTTACACTTAAATCTAATTATCTTAAGTAAAGTAGGACGATTTTTATGATCTTACTGTCATTCAATAGCCTTATTTTTTAGCCATAGTGCGATATATTGATCTAGTGTATAGCCTTAACCGTTGTGAAGTAGCTGAAGTAAAACTATACGTGTATGTTTATGTGCTTAGCAGAAAAATTACCGGGCGACTGACTACTTTTACTAAATGCTA
This sequence comes from Trissonchulus sp. WLG1_4, assembly GCA_030248245.1. NCBI lineage: Eukaryota > Metazoa > Nematoda > Enoplea > Enoplida > Ironidae > Trissonchulus > Trissonchulus sp. WLG1_4. Next base: position 64,140 of record JASANF010007606.1, read on the forward strand.
CTCACAAAATACTTTGTTTATAGCAATAATTCTTGTATCATCATTTAGCCCAGATACTTTTGCATCTTAATAATTAACGGCTATCACTAGTTATTTACTAAGGCTAACTCAAAAAAAGTCGAAAAATGGGCAAATTTTTGCCTTATTCATCGCAGTAAAAGGTGGTTTTAAACTAGTTTCTAAGGCACTTCCGTGTACAATTGGTAAAAAAATCTGAAAATTACTACTAAAAGTTAATTATCTCAAGTAATAGGTGGACAATCAGCAATATCAATACGTCATTGCATGGCCCTATATGTTGTGCATAGTGAGAAATAAGTAGCTAGTAAATCCCTCCAGCCATTGCTAAGCTATAGTAGCTTAAGTAAGACCATACCCCTATCTTTATGTACTAAACTAAAATTTTACCGGGTAAACTTCGACTCTCCCTTTTTACTTAATGCTGTGTAACTCCAGTAATACTAGGGGTATCAACTTTATTTTTATATCATCGAACAGGTAATAGATTTGTGCATTCAACTACGTAAAAATTTTAGGGGTTCAACTAACCAACTAGCCAGGCTAACACAAAATAGTCGAAAAATGGGCAATTTTTAGCCTTATGTAGTGTAGTAAAAGGTGATTTTAAACTGGTTTCCAAGCCCCTTCCGCATACAATTGGTGAAACATACGTCAAAAATAGCACTAAAAATTAATTATCTCAAGTAATAGCGGAATGATCAGCATAATCAATACGTCATTGGATAGCCCTATTTGTTGTGCATAGTGCGAACTAAGTAGCTAGTGAATCCCTTTAGCCATTACTAAGCCATAGTGTCTTAAGTAAAACTATACACCTATCTTTATGTACTAAATTAAAATTTTACCGGGTAAACTTCGACTCACCATTTTTACTTAACTCCCTGTAACTTCAGTAATACTAGGGCGAACAAAGTAATTCTTATATTAGCGGATAGGGCATATGTTTGTGCATGCAACTAGCTAACTGCGGTGTTTCTAGCTATCAAAAGTCCTTAGGTACGCCACGAAAGGTTCTAAACTTGGTACTTTTTACGCAATAAGGCAAGAGTAATACTTCCGTGTTGTCTTACTGTAAACTAGTTTTAACACTATAATGTCAGAAAATTTTGTAGTTAAATTCACCTAACTTAGAATATCCTTAACTAATCCTAGTGATCAAGTAGTCACTGGTTAGCTTTATTTGTTGTCTATTACTACTGACATTAGTCATTTCTAACCTCTACCAATCTTTATCCACTAAACTCGGGTAAAATAACTGAACATTACTGATTTAATATAATCATAATTTAGTCTACAAGCATAAGACAAACCATTTCTTTTTAATTTTTTTTGTGTTAAAACATGTTATACCAACAGCATATTGTTATATGACCACTTACTTACCAAAATATTACCACAAAACACACACTAATGACCATGCAAAACCACAAAAATCGATAAATTATGCCTATGATTAACACATAAAGCAAAAAGTATTAACCAAAACTTAACCATTTTCTGACCAAAAGCTAACCAAATACTGACTAAATTCCGACCATCAACCAAAACTTTACCACGAAACACACACTAACGACCATGCAAAACCACAAAATCACAAAAGCAAGCCTATGATTTACACATAAGACAGTAACAACTGACCAAAAAATAACCAAAGACTCACTAAATTCCGACCATGAACCAAACTTTTACCACGATACACACATTAACGACCATGCAAAACCACAAAAATCGATAAATTATGCCTATGATTAACACATAAAGCAAAAATATTAACCAAAACTTAACCATATGCTGACTAAATTATGACCAAATACTGTCATATTTATAAAAATCTATACATTAATCTAACATTTGTATAATTCTGTACATTAATTTAAAACATTATTACACTATTCTGACCACAAAACGACCACTTACTTACCAAAATATTACCACAAAACACACACTAATGACCATGCAAAACCACAAAAATCGATAAATTATGCCTATGATTAACACATAAAGCAAAAAATATTAACCAAAACTTAACCATTTTCTTACCAAATTTTAACCATGATCGGGGAAAGATAGACCATGTAGTTACCATGACGACAGCTATAAGGTAGTAATATGACCTTGAAATAGCAGCAGACAGGCTAGCAACACGCATGCACCCACCCCAATGCACCCACCCCAATCTGCCCTGAGATGCCGTCACTATACTACTGCTGATGATGCTGTCTTTCGACAGAATCTCCCCTTCCTTTTTTGACATCGGAACGATTGTCGTTACGGATACAGTAACAAGGAAATATGGTCAACTGCGGTGAAGAATTGATAAAATCGATTTGCCTACATGTTTGCATATGCACTTAGCTAAACTAGGTTGAAATGTTTTTACGGAAATGCTTAGTGTCAAAACGACGAAACTAAAGATAAGTATGGAATGAAGTTATGATTCGGGCTAAACGCAAAACCCCCGGACTTAATGGTCGATTCATGCTAACAGCCAATGTCCGTTCATTATGTCACTATATAATAGTGTGAAAGTTCAGATCGTGGCATGCTTAAATATGTCGCCTGAACGGACATACGGCTGTAGGTAGAATCGTAGAATGAATCGACCCATAGTTCGTGTTTGTACGAAGAATCAGTTTTTGATTTAAAGAATTTTAATTTTGTATTGTTTTGTTTAGATGAAATAGTGCGAACTTTGGGAGAGGGCACTTTTGGCAAGGTTGTGGAGGCTCGGGATTTGCAGGGGTCAGTTTGGGGTCAAAAGGTCAGGGGTCAAATGCATGTCAGGGGTCAGTGAACAGCATGTCGACATCTAGCGCCTTATCTAATTGTCACTCTTCAGTCGCCATAAATTTACGATATGCGTCTTGAAACGGTGAACATGCGCATTGTCGACTTTCGCATTGTCGACACTTCGTATTGGTGACAAAATTGATGAATTTGATGTTTGTAAAGGTCATAAAAGTTTCTCTCACATAGTAATCTACAATAGGTAGTCAGGCCTAAGACATAGGTTGTTAATTCTTTGTCAGTGAATTAACCCACACACGTAAGCGAGGGGGGAGATAACGGTAGACTACACCCCAAAATCGAGATTCGGGGGGAGACCCCGAAAACTTGGTCGAAAGCGGGTAAAAATAGCACTTCTTTTAAAAAATCATGGAATTTTTCGTCGATCAAGAGGTCCCTAAAAGTGGACAGGAGAAGCCCCCCCTTAAAATTTGGACCCCAGTTGCATGTATCAATATCATTGCGAGCGTGCATATGTGCACATTTAATGCACCTGCTAGTCTGCCTGCTCTGTTTTGTTTTAATCACAGTACCTAGTCTTACCGTAGGTAGCGCAGAAATTGTCAGTGCCTTAGAAATATTGAACTCAACTGCAATTTGTCGACAATGCGAAGTGTTGCCAAAGCGAAAGACGCCGATGCGAGTGTACCCCCTTGAAACAACGTGTGGTGTGATTATTTCGTTTGACAGGATTTGAAAATAAATTTTGAATAGGTTTTGTTCACCGTTTCGTGGTACTGAGCTCGTTTAGGATTGTAAAGAAACAGGTTAATTTAATACAAGTACAGTACATATTTTAGATGTACAGTACATTGCAAAAAAAAGTTGCACATTTGGACCAAGCTTCGTCTTTTAGGACAAAACTTGGTCCTTTTTGACAAACCTTCGTCTTTTTTTGGTGACGAAGCTTTGTCTTTTTGGACAAACGTTCGTCTTTTTGGACCAAGTTTCGTCTTTTAGGACAAACCTTGGTCCTTTTAGACGAAGCTTCGTCTTTTTCTGGTAACGAATGTTCGTTACCAGTAACGAATTGGAAACTTTTTTTGCAATGTACTGTAGGTAGATTTATGTGACCTCAAGTTTCGCAGTTAGACCAGCGAAGGTTTCAGCTTAAGTTTACTCATGTTTGAATATATATATATACATATATATATATATATATATGTATATATATATATATATATACATATATATACATATATACATACATGTAAAATGAACCATGTGATTTCGTTACGAAAAGAATAGATTTTCACTATCAACAGTACAGCAAGCAGTCGCAGAAGTCATGCCACTAAAATAAGTATCTAAGTGGCGCATCTATTTTTTGTCAGACTTTAGTTATCGTGACGTGTTTTGGCAATTTCAGTTGCGACAAGCGATTTGCTCTGAAAATAATCAAAAACGTTCCAAAATATCGTGAGGCGGCCAAGCTAGAGATCAATGTGCTGAAAAAGCTGAAGGAGAAAGATCCCGAGGGGCGGCGCATGTGCATCCAGATGCGGGATTATTTCGACTACCACGGCCATATATGTCTCTCCTTCGATCTCTTAGGACTCAGTGTCTTTGACTTCCTCGTAAGTAAAAAGTAAAAAGTAGAAAGTTCCAGTACTGTGCAAAAAAAGGTTCCCTGCTCGTCGGCATACGACGAACTTCATCAGTGACCAAGGTTGGCCGGAAAGTGACGAGCAAATTTTTTTCAAAAGTGCTGCAAAGCACAGTTTCAATGTAAAAAAAGCGAAAAATTAGAAATTTTTGTTCGTCACTTTCCGGTCGCCGTTCGTCACTTTTCGCGAAGCTTCGTCACTTTTTGCGTTTGATGAAGCTTGTCGTACGCCGACGAACAGGGAACTTTTCTTCGCACAGTACTGTAGTTTGTGTTAACCGAACCGAGCCTATGTAAGTCATGAACGTTAAATGGACCCTGGCAAACCATCCCAGTTAATATAACCATCATTTTACAGGAATTGATACAACTGGATAATATTTTGTCACTTT
>JASANF010007608.1:0-16382 GCA_030248245.1 Trissonchulus sp. WLG1_4
TCAGATAACGAAACTTCTGAATAGAAAAGACGTTACACTGGCGCGCTTTAATTTGATTGGCTCGGCTTGTGCTTGTGCAAGTTCCAGTGTGAACGCCCAAGCGTTGTGCTTGTGCTTGTGCTTGTGCTTATGCTTGTGCTTGTGCCTGTGCTTGTGCTTGTGCTTGTGCTTGTGCTTGTGCTTATGCTTGTGCTTGTGCCTGTGCTTGTGCTTGTGCTTGTGCAAGTGCCAGTGTGAATCCGGCCTAACTCTACCCATGGGTATTATACTCCTGAGATTACTACACCAAAGTTCATCAGTGTTGAGTTAGTTTTCTGCAAACCCAACTTAAAAACTAAACGCAGATGATGATGATGTTCATATTTGCACCTTCTTGGTCTTTTTATTGTCACATTTTCATTGGCCGGAGTTCAGAAAAGATTTCAACTTCGGACTCCGTCATTTACTCTCTTCAGTTGAAATTTAACATCGTAATAAAACATTCTACAAGTCTATATCAAGCAATCACGTGTCTTTGGAGAGGAGAGTTAAATTAGAAACCTTTTGTGAAATCCAGCCATTTTTTGCGCCTGATCAGTTGGCAGTCGTTTTTTATAGTTAATATAATGGTGGCGCTCAGAGAACAAGATGTTAAAAAATAATAACAAAGAGAAACAATTTCTAAAAAACGAAGGTATTGCAACTCATTTTAAATTTTTAATAGCATTGCCGAAGTCCGACTCATTTTGACGATCTGGGGATCAATTAAATCACTTATTTTCCAGAGTGACGATCTTAAAAAATTGCCTATTTGGGAAAGTATGTAAAAGACATGGTGGCCCTGTCACGGATAAAAGTGTGTCGTCTAAAGTTTGTCCCCCCGGACACGTTTATCTAGTTAAAAGTGTCCACCCGGACACATTTATCTGGATAAAAGTGTCCTCCCGGACACTGCTATCTAGATAAAAGTGTCTCCCTTTGAATAAAAGTGTCCCCCCGGACAGTTTTATCTGGATAGAGAACACTTTTATCCGTGACAAGCCCTTTTGCTAATTTCAACAAGTACACAGTTCAATAGTCGATTTCACAATAATTCACCAATATTATTCACCAATATTTAGTGCATCAAATCAAAGAAACGAACGTGTAATCGTATATATACGTATGTAGGCATGTACATAGCATTTTCCCTCAACAGTAGTTTTTCATGCAATCGATATCAGGAGAAAACTTTTTGTGAACATAAAATTCAAAATAAAACTATATTCCTTCTTATATGACAACTTAATATTCATTAATTCAAGAAAGTATGTATGCTGAAATTATTGTTTAAATGGATATGGACCAGGAGGAATATACTTAAATATATATTTTTCGTTATGTAATTACACTTCAGGCATAAATATACCTAACTTAGTCACTTCACCTTAAATTGGACCAACTTTCAAGTTTACATTCCGTTATAAATTGGTTAGAATTCACAACCTAACACTAAAGTTTTCCTTAAATGCTACTGAAATACATAAATTTTGGCTCAATGTTAGTGTTTTTAGGCCCAAATGTAAGTGTCTCATACTCGTCCTTGTCCTTGTCCCTGTCGTTTTGTCCTGAAGCAATTTCAAGAAAACTACCTGGCCAAATACGCCAATTTTTTGCATTTAGATGGTTGAGGTCATTTCCAGACCGTATGCAAAAAATTAGCCCAAACGTTTGTGTTAATTCTTCAGAACGGCAGACCGAAATTAGTCCTTGTTCTTGTCCCTCTGTTCTTAAGGACAAGTACATATGAACCGGGCTTGACAGTTTTAAGCAAAACTTTAGTTTTAGTGTTAGGTTTTGAATTCCAGCCATTGTGTCATTAAAAAAACAACATTGAATCTAATCCGCTGATCCAAAGGCAAATTCTTAAACTGGATTAAACGGATTAGAGTGAAATTTGTTTGCTAAAAACGAATCTCAATAATGAGATAGACAAAATTACAAAGTTACAAAATTTTGTGTACCAGCAGTAAGTGCTTAAAATCATACATGTATACGGGGTCTCGGTCTGGGGTGGCTTGTCCCAGATGTCTCGAAATTTTAAGGGAGGCTTGTCCCGATTTTTCGGGGGCTTTAACTAAAAAGGTTCAAAAATTTTCAGTTTTGATGTAAAAATCTCAAGTTTTTGCAAAATTTAGTTGTTTTTAACTATTTTTTAGCTTTTTGGACATTTTTTGAAGCATTTCACAGCGATCTGGGCTAGTTTTTTAGTTTTCGGGCACCTTCTTTTAGCATCAAGCAGGGGGGCTTGTCCCGATTTGTCAAATCTGGGGGAAGGGCTTGCCCCCCCCCCAAACCTCCCCCTGTACATTTGTGCTTAAAATAACTTTATGGCAGAATTTGCATGAGTATATACATAAACGATGTCATGAGTTGGCATTGGCGTTGGCAAAACAAAATTTAATTTAATCTGTTTAGTTTAACCCATTTTAAGAAGCGGCCCCAAGCTTCATTGAAGACCAAAACAAGTCAAGTTATGCATATTCTATCAAACAGCAATCGCAAATGCTTTATTTGAGTTATATGCCGTTGGTGCAATTTGAGAATCGAAAAACTGCTACAAAAAATTCTCGTGCATGTAGCAAAAAAAGACGTTAGGTTGCCTTTAAACTCATGTTTGCACCTTCTTTGGAATACCAGAATTAATTTTCATGTTTTCTGCAACTTCTACCATTTTTTCGTACTTTTTAGAAAAACTTTTTGCATATGCAAAAAACAGATTAAATGAGTTTTCTTTGTACATGGTGTGTTGCATCGTCATTGGGTGTTGGGTAGTCACTATTTTAATGTCATAATCCAAACAAATAAGATTTAACGGAGTAAGGTTTTTATGTTTACGATTTAGAGAATTAGCTTTAATAGTCACTTTGTTACCATTCTGCTAGTCACTTTAAAGCCTATTATTTTCGCAAATCTATTATAAAAAAATCGTCAAATTCGTTACTACTACCTAATTCAATTACAGCACATAATAGGCTTATTAAACTCGGTAGTTTGCAAAATCAGCTTGAGGTCGCAAAGTTAGATATATTACATTTACGCGCTGTGCTATTAACTATATACACGTATATATGTTAATCTAATCCGTTTAATCCACTTTAGGATAAAGCTTATTTTAACTCCACTACGGTACTCAAAATCGAATAAAACACACTTAACGCAACACCAATAATAATAAAATAATACTAATTCACCGAATTAAAAGCATACTGTTGAACTACATTCACTCCAACAAAATAGCTCATTAAACAACTAAATTAACACTTATGTCAGCCTTGAAAGGTTTAAACTTAAGATGACGTTAAACATGCATCAAATTGTAGATTACAATTTGATTATGCAGCCGTAGGTAGAAACATTACAAAATAAAGTTCCATGGAAACTTTCTATAACAGAAGTATATACATATATTACACTAACTTAACCTATGATAAATACCAGTTAAAACTTCCGGTATGAATTCTGCATATTGTCCAGAGAAGCTTGCTAAAAACATGCGAAGCTATACACACAAGTCATATTTCAGCTGAGGCCATAGATACTAGATAGAATTTAAGCAAGTTTTACTGCTTATCACTGAAAGCAACTGAAAATAACTCAAAGTTTGAGAGCTAACGCAAAGATCTACTGTCCTTATTACAGAATTGAACAAGCTAAGGTTACTATAGCCCCGCTAGGGACTTTGGAGTTTAACCCATATATACGTACAAGCACATCGGAAAACACTGCTTTATGTGTCCCTTTGCCGTATCGTTAACCCGACCTAAACCACCCCCCAGTTTTGTAACCCCGGGCCGATGTTACCGTAAGAAAATTTCGGGGGTAGTTATCAAAGTTATAGACAGAAAAATACTTACAAAATTTCAACCACTAGAAAGACATTACAAACTGAAATATTCAGCCGAACGCGCTATATGCTGTGTGTGCATATATAAAGCATATACGCATGTGCACACACACACGCAGATATAACACACGTATATACGCACATAAACAGGTCCCTTCTTCGGCGCATGCGCACTAGGCATTTTGAGACTCCCGTATGTAGATAAATACACAGGCCATATAGTGAAAGTATATAGTATGCTCACCACACACACATGCGTCTACGTATATGCACAATCGGGGAGGGCGCGTATCAGAAAACATTACTAAAAGCTGCAGAATCGAAAACACCAATCCATTTAGTTCAATGCACAACCCCCTCAGTGATTTTCAAATAGTTTGAGGGTCTAAGACCTATAAGTAACCGGGACTACCTTGCTTCCACTAGTTGGGTTAATCATTGATAATCAATATTAAGTAGATTATCAAGTTAACAAATCCAAGAAGTAAACTTTATGCTTAAACTTTTCTTGACAACTCTTAATTCACATCAAGCCATACGTCATCACACAAAAGTAATTTATTGCGAGAACACATTTAAAATACATGTATGTATTATTATAAAAATGTATTACAATAATAACACACAGTATGAAAGGTGAAATTTCAGTTGATTTCTGACATTATTTGGAAGAAGTGTTGATATGCAGAGTGAAAGTACGAGGCATTTCGAAAAGCTTCAGAGTTAAGTTTTCACAAAGAGCCATATACGTAGCGTTTATTACCGAAGCATGTATGTAAATCAATATTACGCTGCTATAAGTCGTAATTTCTTTCCTAAAAAGCAAATGATTTAGCCAAATTTCTAACTCGTGAGCATTATAAATGAAATTCAAGTAAATTGCAACATTGCAGATTCTTAACTATTTGTTTTTTACTCGTGTACGTGTCAGCTTGCATTCATAGAAACTTTTTACAAAACCGAATTAATAGGATTAAATTTGAGTTCATTGGACTAATCAGTAACTCGTGGTAAAATCTATTTGCGGAATTTTCATAATCACTTTAAGGGGTCAAGTCACCTTCATATTTTACCTGATTTAAACTTCGTTAGGACTCAGGTAGTTTCGAATCAAAGAATTCAATTTCATTCATCTATGAGTTTTTATTAGACCTGACGGCTTACGCTTGGTTCGTACTTGTCCCTATCCTCATGGCCGTAAACTATTTGATAAACAAGACAGCTTTTGTAGATACAACATAGATTCTTTGCAAAGTTTTACTTGCCAAAAATAATGGGTCTCTTTCTTACATATTACCGAATACCGAATTAAACTACATACATAACTTTGCACGAGGGTTCCACTAGGGTTGTTTTAATTTTTTTATGTAAAATCAAATCTAATCAAATCAAATGTTTGACAAGCCCACATCAAACCAAATCAAATCAATCGAATTTTGGGTACAAACACGGTTTAGCGACAAAGAAAAGTGCTATAATATACCTAAATATATATTTTTTGTCACAGTGCTATGTGCGGTATGGTAGGAGAAACGTGTAAAAGTAAATTAAATTATCCAGTGGTGATTTGAAGCACCCATCACCAGATTATGAGCTCCACGCTCTACCATCTGAACTATTTGTGATTGTATTAATTGCATTAATATAATGTACATACCTTAGTATGCACATTTACGCTCGTTAGGTGCTATGCCTTTTTTGCTTTATATTTACTGGGTAACGTATTTTATTGACTACCTACACATCCATGTTTATAACCCCTGTTTATTGTGTATACAATCTCACAATATACAACGGGTTACTTTGCTTGATTTTCATTGTTTCTTCTTTCACTTTCATTCCTTTGTCTGTGATCAGGGCCCGATTTATCGAAACAAAATGTTCGTCGTTGAAAATGTTCGTCGTTGAAAAAGCAAATGTTCGTCGTTGAAAAACAAATGTTCGTCGTTAAAAAACAAATGTTCGTCGTTGAAATAATATTCGTCGTTGAAAGTTCGTCGTTGAAATTGTTCGTCGTTGAAAAATTTTTCAACGACGAGATTTGGTTTTTTAGAACATGTTCTAAAAGACAAAAGCTCGTCGTTCAAAAAATTTTCAACGACGAACATTTCAACGGAGCTCAAGACATCCGTTGAAATGTTCGCCGTTGAAAATTTTTTAACGACGAACATTTGTTTTTCAACGACGAACATTTGTTTTTCAACGACGAACATTTGTTTTTTCAACAACGACCATTTTCAACGACGAACATTTGCTTTTTCAACGACGAACATGTGTTTTTTAACGACGAACATTTGTTTTTCAACGACGAACATTTGTTTTTTCAACGACGAGCATTTTCAACGACGAACATTTGCTTTTTCAACGACGAACATTTGTTTTTCAACGACGAACATTTGTTTTTCAACGACGAACATTTGTCCTATAATTACGTGTTATGTTCGTCGTTGAAAATGTTTCGATCAATCCAAAATTTTCAACGACGAACATTTTTAACTACGAACATTTTGCTTTGATAAATCGGGCCCTGATCGATCAAATCAATGATTGATTGATTGACTAATTTTATTCAACAAAAATTTGACACCTTTAACCTATTGGAAGACTACAGTAGACTGTAAGCAGATTCAACTAAAAATACCTTAACAATGGGATTCAAAGCGTCGATTCTAGCCACAAGTGTTGCTTCAGCATGGGCGATATAAGCGTCATTCTGAACAAATTGAGAGTATCGCTGGTTGGGAAGGGCACCAACTTCGAGCTGTTTCACTCGAACTTCTACGACGTTGTGATACCTACTCTTGCAAAATCACTTAAAACACAGCCAGTTTGGCCGAGACTGGAAAATCGACTTTTGAAGCCATTCTTGAACCCTTCGGCAATTCAGCATGTATGTACGTACGTAAGGCAGCCAGCAAAATCTGGAGAGAGAGCGAGCCGCCGAGGAGAAGGGTCGGAGCAACTTTTCCGCCGATTTTTGCTTCGTGAGCCACCGATTTTGCCGTCGTGAGCACCTTCACAACGTTCTTGGCATAGTGAAGCACCTGTTAGGCTAGTCATATCGTTTCGGTTTAGGAAAACCGGGTTTTACAAACCAGTATAACCACATAAAATGTCGATTCATACTTCAGCCGATTGTCCACTCAGCCGAAAAAATTTTATAATTTTTTAATAAATAAAACAAGACGATTTTTAAACATACGTTTCTGAAACTCTCTGGTGCTTTTCACGAAACGGAAAATTTGTTTTTAATGAAATTTACTTGAGAATACTTTGGCTTTTGGAACCTTGATAAAAGCATTTTACTGTGACTAATCTCAGAAATTGTACATACACTATTAGAGCATAACTCTCATTTTCACTTTAAGACGTGGTGCAAAGTAACGTCTACCTATTTTCTGAAATTTAGCCACTAAACTAGATCAATTTATGTCAGAGTGTTTTGCCAAATTACTACCATCTTGCTATCATCAACTGTTGAATAACCAGGCCTATGAGCTCACAAGTATATCATCATCTTTTTGACCGAAACCGCTCCGAACTACATGAAACGTAATGATCCACATTGGTTTTATCGCTTCTGCACTGTAATAATAAATCAACCCATATTCTTACCGAAATAAAACATACCTAAAGCAAAAAGTGAAAAATTTAAAATTTTTCACAGCGGATTATGGACAAACCCTCAGAAATATTTACGAACCACAACAAGCGTGCTTAATACGATCCATGTTTAAACCTGTAACATGCAAAAAACCGCTTGGTTTTTTTATAGCTGAGTAACGGTTTATCATATTTTACTACGATCAAGAGTACCTGATAGGGAAGAGTATGACACTCTTCCTATCCTAGCTAATCGGCCGGTGTCAAAGGAAAATCCGCCCCCCAGGAAAATCCGCCCCCCGGACACATTTTCCTAGGAAAATCCGCCCCCCGGACACATTTTCCTAGAAAAATCCGTCCCCCCGGACAAATTTTCCTAGGAAAATTTGTCCCCCCTCAGGAAAGTCCCCCCCCCCTAAACTGCCTTACTTAAAGATATTGTGATGGTATTCATTGTATACCTGACAATAATCATGTTATTATATAACAGTTACGAATACATTACGCTATAGTTACTAAAGTTGTAAAAAAGTTGACTAAATTTGGTGTGGTGTTGAACATTTTTACCAAAATGCTAACAATTTTCGTCTTTTTTCGTTTTTTACAATTATATTTTTTCTGTGCACATTTTCAGCAACATTTCTTCAGAGCGTTGTAACGAATTGGAAACTTTTTTTTGCAATGTACTGTGTTTCACATTCCCGGTCCCCACCAGATTGGCGTTTTTGAAAAATTCGCGTACATACAGTACGTACGGTGGCGTACTTTGCAGCCCCCCCTTTGCGAAATCTTGGATACGCCACTGGCACTGCATATGTACGTAGCACCCCCTCCCATCTTCTGGTTGCTGCACATGTATGGTATCCACCCCCCCCTCAGGGGAGTTGGCAGCCCCCCCCTCACACAGCAGGCACCCGCCTAAGCTAATTAAAAATTATGCATAGAAATGTGAAACTAAATGTAAAAAAAGCAAGTTTTTAAAAAAATTTCAATGAAAAAAAAAAATTTTATTTGGTCAAACAATTTTTTGAAAAAGTTAGCTAATTAGCGTACATAATGCATTCGTAAATGTTATATAATAACTAATATTGTAAAGTATACAATGAAAACCATCAAAATATCGTAAGAAAGGCAATTATAAGGGGGGGGGAGGATTTTCCTAAGGGGGGACAAATTTTCCTAGGAAAATTTGTCCGGGGGGACGGATTTTCCTGGGGGGCGGATTTTCCTGTGACACCGGAACGATACTCCGGCCCAAATAGCTCTTTTACGCCTTGATTTCAGGGGGGGGGGCTACCCCCCTCGAATCAAGACAGGTCTTGATTCCAGGGGGGACTCCCCTCAAATCAGGGAAGTGTCTCGATTTCAGGGTGGTTCCCCCTGTGGCACCGTCCCCCTCGTTTCAGCACACTACCTGCAAAAACTAGGTGGTGTTTCGATTTCAGGGGGGGGGGGGGTACCCAGTACCCACCCCTCGTTTCAGCCGTTACCAGCTCACCACAGAGTTAATGCTGGTGCTCTGCTGAAACGAGGGGGGGAACCCCCCTGAAATCAATACACTTCCCTAATTTGAGGGGGGTCCCCCCCTGGAATCAAGACATTTCAAGAGGGGGGGTGCCACCCCCTTGAATCAAGGCGTAAAAGGGCTATATTTCAGCCTGAGCATCAATCCGACCGATTAGCTAGGATAGATAACAGTGCCATACTCTTCCCGATTATGTAGTATGTACTTTTGCATTTTGCTACCATTCAGGATCGATTCATACTTATAGCCGTATGTTCGTTCAGCCGGTAAAATTACGAAATAAACACGCCACCAACAGTGTCACCAGGGCCCGATTTATCGAAGCAAAATGTTCGTCACACCAAATGTTCGTCGTTAAAAAGCAAATGTTCGTCATCGAAATTTTTTTCGATGACGGGCTTTGGTCTTTTAGAACATTATATAACATGTTCTGAACAAGAAAAGCTCGCCATCGAAAAAATTCCTGTCATCAAGAAAAACTTTCTTTGTCAAACATCATTAAGCCCGGTTCATATACTTATCCTTATGGACACAGAAACAGGGATAAGGACAAATTTCGGTCAGCTGCTGTGAAAAATTGACAAATACGTTTGAGTTAATCTGTCACTGTCTAGAAGTGACTTCAACTACATAGCGTCATGCAAATTTTGGAATGTTTTTTGCAACTTCGGCGCGTATTTCTGAAATCGCGTAGGCGCAAAACGATAGGGACCAGGACAAGGACATATATATATTTTCAGCCCATATGTTTAAGCTTCATTAAACATGTGGATGGTCAATCCGAAACGAGCTCCTCTTCCCATTGCCCAGACGCCTATGCGCTTACTCCAAGCAGCAGTCACATAACCATAACAACCACTGAAGGCATGTCTGCCTGAGTGCTGATTGGATAGAGTACGTGAGGCCGCCTGCGTGCTGACTGGATCGCTTCTAATTGGCAATCAATGTATGTTTAATTAAACGTAAGACTAGCCTGCCTTCGTCCGTCAAAATTCCAAGATCAACCAAATTCGAAAATCCATCCGAACTAAAAAGCACTCTTTCAGTAGAGCTAACAAAATATAGCTTAGGATGAATATTGCACCTTTACCCCTACTGTCGTACCTATATCCGGCCTGTCTTCTAATGCCCGTTTGCTTTAAAATTAAAAATCAGAAAAGGACGAAACTCGCCTTTGTCCATGGGAGATAATTCCGTTTGCCTGTGAAGTGTATTCACCGATCCTCAGGTAAATATTAACGAACAAACCAATATTATCAAAGAAACTTTACTAATTCGAACAATATGTACAATTATAAAACAACGGAAAAAACAACGAATACGTGGTACCAAGAGTACACAAAATTATAAGTAACACTTCCGACTAAACCGCACCCTATTCGTCGATAGAAGGGCTACTGAATTTGACCGAAAAAAAGTAATAAAATCAACAATTTTGTCGACAAAAATATTAGACTTTTTGTAGAAAAAACTTCAAAAACTTTGTAAGATTCAATTTTACCCATTTCTTATCAACACTGTTTCAACATTAATTTTCCGACTTTCAGTGTGCGGTCTTAAAAGTACAAGCAAATTCCACGCAAATTTCATGTACTCTTGATACCGAACAGAATGCACATTAAACACAGAATTGAAAAGAATTCACAAAAGTGTTTCATTTCGAAATCTCACGGTTTGAAGCAGCTTTAAATTACAAAGCATGTTCATCAACAGCCTACAGAAAAAACGTGTCAACGCTTCGATTCCTAAAAAAACACTTTTTGACTGCAGATTTGTTTTAAAGCAGTCTAAGCAGCTTGTCTTTGCTCTTCGGCCTGCTGATCACGATACAGTGTGAGATCAAGAGTAAGAACGCCGCTTTCAACACAAGGACCCGGCTGAAAGAAAATAAAAAAATAACAAAGAATAAAACCATTCAACGGATTCAGTCGTATTCGTGGTGGCATAAGTCATAAAACTGCATTTAGAATTACAGTATTCACTTGTACGTACGGCACAAGGACAAAGTCACGAAAGTGCAATAATAATATTTTACAGTATTAGTGGCCTAATTATTTTGTAATTTTGTCGCGTGAAAGGACATCCGGCTGTTATAAATCGACCCTATCTAATTTTAGTAAGCAAAATATAAAGCCTAAAACCTTCTTCAAGCGGAAAAAATTACAAATTCTTGACCTGATATTGTCCTAATTTTGAAAGCAAAAAGCTCCAGGTTCCAATGAAATCAATGAATTAAGGGGGTAGTGTCGCGAAAGCAGTCGATTTTGCGCGACTGTAAAACTTTTTCAGTGAAAGATAAGACAATGTTCTTTATATATTCTAAAAATATGTGTTAAAGCAAATATTTTCGCCAAGTTTCAGCAAAATAGATGCAGCATACTGTTAGCAGTGAATTCGCAAATTCGGAAAAATGACGTTTTGAAAACCTATCCCGTTCGATAATTTCATCACAATATTATAAAACTTTTTGTTTAAATTTTTTACACAAGCTAAAAGCACATATGCTCTAGTTGAAGCACACAAAATTTAGTGCAAATTGCTAGAGTGGTTGCGGAGTAATATACTTGTTTGAACTACGAAAATGTGCGTAAACTGTGAAGTACTCACAGCAATAATGATAAATTGTGAAAAATTTAGACACTTATTTTAAAATGAAAAGAAAAACGTACCTTCATTTTTTATTTTACTTATTTGTAGCAAAAAATTGTGCGTCAAAACATTATACGTACTTCACAAGCCGGCCAATCTGATATCTGGCTTGATTTTTTTGAACTTTTATGTCCCTATTGTGTGATGTCTGGCTTACAAATGGTGATTGGTTCCAAAGATTGGTAGATATTGGTAGCCTAGTGTCTGGCAGTATTTATTTGACACTATATAGCATTTTACTAGTTTCTCAGTGAACGTACAATTTCACAGCAAAAAGCTGTCTTTTTGCAACCTATGAGCAATACTGCTTTGGCGACACTACCACCTTAAGATTACCTTTGGATAAATGCCGACAAGTGAGTGAGCCCTATTGTAGAATTCCTCCTTGAGCGAAATCACCACCACCTGCATGCCCGCTTTGGCTCGCTCGCGCACAAACGCTGTCACCTGAAACATTACCACAACTGGTTTCGTTCTACCGCTACGACGATGCGCTGTAGGTTATTTAAACTGATGAGGTAGTCTGAAGAACTGTGGTTATAAAGTTAAACTGAAATCCTAAACACTGAAACCATTTTTGAAATGACTCAGCCACTAAAATTCGCTTAACTGTTTTACATACTTATACAATATACAAGTGTATACTTTGTGAAAAATACATAACAATAACTCAGAAATAAACTGGCATATCAACTAATATATACTTCAGCTTATAAAAATGTTTATGCTGAGAACTTAAGACTATTTTTGTGACTATTATTATTGCGTACGAAGGTCCGGTCCCAACCCAAATTACTTCACGAAAAAAATAATAAATTATTCCATGAAACAAACTTTCATTTCAGTCCAAATTATTATAAACCATTGATTCTTAACCAAAAAAATCCTAGGCATACCAAAAACCCTAAGTCTGCCAAAATCCCCAATCTACTAGCCCTGCCCCCTACTTTTCCAATATTCGTATTATCCAGTGCCGCATCGATTTCGTCGAGCACAAAGAAGGGGGCCGGGTTGCAGGAATGGATGGCAAACAGGAGTGCCAGGGCAGCTATGGTCTTCTCCCCCCCGCTGAGATTGTCCATGGGACGGAACCGTTTGCCGGGGGCCACGCACTCGTACTTGATGCCCTTGAGATATGGTTCTTCCGGGTCTTCGGCCTGCAGTACTGCCTGGGCCCCTGGGTTGCGGGACAGTTGCTGAAAATACAGACCATTAAAAATACATGTATGAGGGAGGTGATGAGGGGGACCCCTCCCCCAAAAATCGAGGGGTCGGGGGGAGGGGACAATAAAATAAAAATAAGGGCAAACTAAATTTGGTGTATTTTCGGTCGATCAAGGGGGGAGAGGGACCCCAAAATCTTGGCGGAGAGGCAGGCCCCCCGAAATTTTGACTTCATTACATGTATGCAAACCAACCACAAAGTATGAAGACTCCCCCAAATTTACATCCTATGAGGGGGTGAGGGGTTGCGGAAGGGGTGAAAGCAGAAAGAACGGACGCGGGTGTGCAAAATTTTTTGAATAAATCTCTTTAGTGAGTGTATTTTAGCATTTGAAAAAGTACATCAGTACTGCTTGGCACTCGAAAAATTTGAATATTAATTGATTAAACTTAAGCCATTTGTCCCAAACTTTAGATCCAACACTAAAGGGAACCAAAAATTTTTTATGCTGTTACTTTTGAGAGTCCAACCACTGTTACAATCTCAACGGACTAGGTTCGAAACTGAAACAGTGACAGACGAATTTTGATCAGCTGCTGCGAAGAATCGAGAGAAGCATATTGTTGCTAATTTTTTGTACACGATCTGGAAGTGGCCTAAACTTTCTTAATATGAAAAATTGGCTTATTTGGTAAGATAATTTTTTGGAATTGGTTAAAGACCAAAAATGACAGTGACAAGACAAGGACTAGTATAATTTAAGGTTCGATAGAGCCGTATCGACGTTCTCCCAGCAAAATTTTGAAAACTCACCCAACAAGCTACTACAGCTGTTTACTGTTACTTTACATTACTAACTTTTTGAATTATCGCAAATCATCCGAAAAAAACACAATCAATTATCACTACTAGAAACTACTAAAGCTATTTATAACTACTACTACGACTGAAAAGTCTGACATAAAAATAGATATACGCCACTTCCTTATTTTAGTAGCATGAATTTTGCTACTACTTGCTGCACTCTTCAAGTCTTGTTGTTTTGCTGTATTGTCAAAATCTATTCTTTTCCCAAGGAAATCACATGTTTCCTTTTCTCAAATGGTGCAACTATTCTTTGTAAGACTTTAGAGCGAACCTTATAAATGGGATCAATACAATCGACCACTTTCTCATAGCAGGAGTTGAACAGATCACAGCGTTGCTTGCGAACCCGTTCAAAGGCCAGCTTGGCCCTCTTGGCCCTTTTTCTGGCCTGCTCGAATTCCGCCGATGTTTCCGCCAGCCTATCCTTCACACCGTCTAACCTAAAACAAAAAATCAAATAAAAATTCATAATTATACTCTTCAGTTCGATAATTTCGTCACAATTATCAATGTTTGTTAACAGTTTGTTTAAACAGAGTAAATGACTATATAAATGCTGCCGTTTATGCACACATAATTTAGTGCAAATTGCTTTAGTGGCTGCGGAGTAGTACCTGTTTGAAGTGAACTGTGAAGCTGTAAGTAGTCTATCAAGTACTCACAGCAATAATGATAAATATTGTGAAAAATTCAGAAGTTTATTTATAAATCTAAAGAAAAGCCATTGTCATTCATTTAACCTGAGGATTAAGGGTGTTATTCATAATCGGATTAAACGGATTAGTATTAAAAAGACAGCTTATTGTGAACGTAAGGTGATGAAACCGTTACCGTTCAGTGGCTTTGAGATTGGGCGCAGAAATGCGTTGCAGTTTGGCACTCATTTCATCGACGTCTTTGCTCAGCTTCTGTTCAATCTTTTTCACATCGTCGTCTTTGTCGAGCTGAAATTCGCATGGCTGGATTTCACTCATTAAATTTGTTTAAAAAAACCCTACCTTTCTATTATTAGATATTATGGATATCAAATTTCGTTTAAACGTGCGCCTCAGAAGTGTGTGCATTCTGAGTTTTTTATGAAAACACTCAAATTTCGACTCAGGTTAGGATTAACTTAGGCTCAGTTAACAATATTTTTGAGTTTGTATGTTATGTGCTAAGCTTCGCTGTAACTAAAGCTACGATGGTAACCTCAAACCCAATCATTTATCATGTAACACAATCCTGCCACAACCCCTTTGCTGCAACCCCAAATCTGTCATTCCACGCGCTAGTTCTTCCATGTTGCTGCAGATCTTCGCTCGTTATCTTACCATCTCATAACTTTAAGAAGACAATCTAAATGTACTCATCCCAATATTAGAATCTTAGAATTGATTCATACACAGCCGTATGTTCGTTTAGCCATCAGAATTAAACACGAATCACGCCTCTAACAGTGTATCAGATCCAATGGGAGTGTGATTTTTTCATCATAATATTGGCTGAACGGACATACGGCTGTACGTATGAAGCCCCGCAATCACCTCTTTATACTCTTCGGCCAGTTTTGAGTAGTTGAGTCTGAGCTTTGCCTCTCGCTCGCTGACCCGTCGACTGGTGGAGGTCGAGGAAGTGCTCGCGACGCTGGAGTCTTGCGAGCTGGAGGCTGGCAATTCGTCCTCCTCAATGTCCTCCATGCTGCCCTTCAGCAGGGGCAGTTGAATTAGTTCCATCTAAACGCAAAAGGGTTCGTCCCAGTTAAGCCTACTTCATCCTTTTCCGCAAAGCCCGGTTCATACTTGTCCTTGTGCTTGTCCCTATCGTTTTGTCCTGGAATAGTTGAGATCAATTCCAGATCGTTTTCACAGCAGCCGACCGAAATTTGTCTTTGTCCCTGTCCCTATGTCCATAACGGCAAGCATGAACCGGGCTTAAGGGTGTCTGCTTGTCCGAAAGGGTGCTTTATAGCAAGGTCGTTTACTCATATAAGACCCTCACATACTCATAATCTACAAAGCACAATAACAGGAACAGCACAAAAAGTTTGGGTATCTGTCCCTCTCTACCGTTGGGTCCACTTCTATCCTGAGCCTAAAGATATAAAAATTCAATCCAAATTCCAAAACAGGTGCTTTTTTTGTCGCTTTTTGACCAAAATTTACTTTGCAATCAACACTCCAACTTTCAACCCCGCCCCTCCAGCTAAAGTGGAATAAACCAAGTTAACTAAGCGCCTGTCAGCTACGCTTTATCACAGGCAGTTAGAAAAGTGTCTCACTCTTCTTCTATAAGACTAAACACTATACTCTTGCATATAGCAAAACAAGAAAGTGTCTCACTCTTCTTCTACAAAACTAAACACCATCATAAATACTCTTACATACAGCAACAGTGTCTCACTCTTCTTCTATAAACCCACCTTGCAAGCCTGCAGGATGGAATGGCGATCGGCCCGTTTGGATTCCAGCCTGGTCTCCAGGGCGGTCACTTGTTTTTGCAGATTGGTCACGTCTTTTTGGGCATTGGACAGTCGTTTTTTGATCTCCGCCAGTTCCCCATCTTTGTCGTCCACTTGAGACTTTTTGTCCAGCCGCAGCATTTTCAAATCACTCAGCTGTTTCGATTCTTCGTCTAGAATCTAAAAAAACAAAAAAATCAAAAAATAATTTTACTTAGGAGCTGTTCGAAAAAATCGGATTCAATTGATTAGCAATAGGAACTTATAA